>JAYEVI010000148.1:0-142029 GCA_036346575.1 Dendrocalamus sinicus
TCTCTCGCTTCTATCACGTGAACATATCACTCTCATTTTTGCACCGCTAGTCTCCTCTTTCTAATGCTATTTCTTTTAGTTATTACTATTTATTTTCAAAGTTATAAACTACAGCTAAAAATTTTTAGCCAAAAACTATCAACAAAAACCATTTTTTAGTTATTATTATTTATTTTCAGTTAAAGTTATAAATTACAGCTAAAAACTATTAATAAAAAAACTATTAATAAAATTCAATATGAACTTTTTTTTCTCTGTGCTGGCACCTCACGGCATAAAATGCTGAGCCAAAGATGGCACATTGGCAACTTGGCATGCAGCAGCAATCTGTGGATGTGCATGTGCCGTGTGGATATCAAATGGAATGGCAGCACACCTCGTGCGTGGCCGAACGGTCCCATGCACCAAAAAAGCATGCCTGTTTCCATCACTGCTGAATGCTCATGTGCCATGGCTTGTGAATTTGGGAATTGGGATCCTCTCTGCCTTGTTGTACTGTATTGTAGCTATAGGCTTGTGCTGTTTTGAGCTGGATCACTTGATTGGAAACCAGATGGTTGTGATCAAGGCAAATGATAAGCTGAATTGCACAGCAAAACAGCGTAATTCCTTCCGTCAGTGGAGCGGCTGTGCCTGACTAGCAGGTAGTCTTCTGAATATATGTTGTGGCTAAAGAGCCAAACAGTAAAAGGAGGCCTTGGAGCCCTAGCCCTCTGCGAAGGAGGTATTATGGTGTAAAATTTTTCCATCCCTCTACACTGTGATTGGAATGATCTATTTGTAATGTTACATGAGAGGGATAGATAGATACTATATCACTACCATGCTCCAGTAACTATTGAGGCGTTATAGTCATTTCCCCTTGGTGCTTGCCCTAGTACTGCTGAACTACTTCAGGTACGACTACGAGTTCGCCGAGCCGCCGCGCGTGACCAGCCTGCAGAACACCGAGCCGCTGCCCACGTCCGTCGACTTCGGGGAGGACGCACACTTCGTTGCCCACCAGCGGAGCTGGCTTCAAGTCCATCATTTATTACATGGCCCAAAAATACCTCAGCTCCGACAGGAAGTCCGGCGCCATTGTAGATCCCAGGCTCCAGTTCAACAAGGTACTTGTACAACTCGTTGTAAAACTGACAGAAAGAAAGAGATCAGGAAGAAACCACTGCTATGAGATCACGTTTGTACGTTACATAAGCACAAGCTGTTGTGCAGTAATTTGGTTTGGTGGACAAGCATTTATGCAGGTGGTGCGGCAGATCTCGTATAACCAGATAGGCGTCGTCGTGAGGACACAGCTTAGGAGTCCTCGAAAGCGATCTCATACAGTTCACGCCTCAAATGCCCGTTAGTTATAATTGTCTATGACATTATTTCGGATCAATCACTACTCTATTTGTTTGATTATTCAAATCATATTGTGTATTTTGTACTGTCTAAACAAGCCTGTATCTTTTGCGCTCTGCAATTTTTGTGCGTTAATTGCACCGACCAGGCATGGAAGATTATTGCGATCTACCGATTTGACATGGCCGTCTACACCAAGATCTTCCTCAAGTTCCCCAGGAAATTCTGGCCCGAAGGAGAAGGCAAACAGTTCTTCGTGTATGCGAGCAGCAGGAGACGTTACTACGGGATGTGGCAGACTGGCAGGTGAACTCTAGAACAGTAACAAGTGCATGCAGCAAGATACATACACTACATACCGTAGATATATAGTACCTAGCTCCCTTGAGTTGGCATCTTTGTAACAACGTCGATCGATCGTATGTGTTTCAGTCATTTGAGAAGGAGTACCCGGGAGCCAACGTCGTCCTCGTCACGGTCACCGACGAGGAGTCTGTCAGAACCTGAAATGTGTTAGGAATTGGGAGAGCAATTCAATCTGAAGAAAACGCTTGGTGAGTTCCAGTTGGTTTCAGCTGAAGGTATCCTGACGGTCAAGATTTCTTCATATCCACTGCTGGCGCATCAACGGTCTACATTAGTGCCATTAATGTAGTCTTAAGCATCTTTATTTGTTTACTTGCAATAGCGTTAACCTGTGTTAAACTAGGTGTAATGGCTGTAATTAGCTCTTAAGCATACTGTTGGCCTTTGTACCCATATAAAGACCTTATCACCAGAAGGAATGGATATGCTATTACGCCGCTACTTTTCTAGCTATACTGTAGCCCTAACTTACTTATTCCTTTCACCAAGTTCTACCTAGTTTTTCCCCCTTTTCATTGCAGATCTGCTCCTATCCTACCTCAAATCGGACTTCCCATCTGGGGGATCTGACAAATTGGTATCAGAGCTACGAAATCCTCGGAGAAGTGGGGTTGGAGGATTGGGTTGGGAACTTCGGTTCCTCGTAAAATCCCCGATTCACCTCTAACCTTGGCGGCGGAAGAGGTTGCTGCGCGGTGAGGGTTCCGGTGCTATTCCGCGGTAAAATCCCTGAGCCCGCATCGATCTGCGTGGTAAATGACGAAATCCATGGCGAGGAATGAAGCGGAGGCGTCTAAACTTACTGCAGCAAGGCAAGAGGCGATGGAGGCTAGCTACAAGACAGATGTTGTGCAGCGTCAGATGGGAGACCTTCAGAAGCAAGTGATGGGGATGCAAGATCAGATGAATCAGATGGAAATATTATTGCAAGGGCTGGTCAATTCCTAGGTGAGATTAACTGAGCAGACCATCGGCAGAGGCTCATCAAACTTGCGACAAGCCGAGGAAACTAGAAATTTGCCAGAACTGGTTCAACCTGGGGAGTTAGAGGTTGAGGTGACAAGGAGAATCGAGGATCTGGGAAGAATTAACCTCAACAGTACGCAGGGGGTTCATCTGAATGGCACACCTGAAGGTAATTACCATTCTCCCTCTACTAGTTACTCTGCGGTACCAAATGGGTGGGGACAAAATCAGTTGCCACATTCTTATCTGGTCTCTCCCACCTTAAACAATCTGAATCCTAATCAAGGCCCCGAATTGGCAAGGCAGTGGCTTCCAAATCCGAGGGATTTTCTAAACCCACCTCAATTACCGTATCAAGCTAGGTAGTGGAACCCCAATCCCAGCAATGAGAGGGTCCACAGTTTTTACAAGACCATTGAAAAAGGACCTAAGCTTGACTTTCCCAGATTTGATGGAGGGGAGCCATTGGAGTGGATTCGACAAAGTGAAACATATTTTGCTATGGCTAATGTCCCGGATGAAGCTAAGTTTGATTTAGCTCAGTTGTATATGGTAGGAAGAGCTGATAGATGGTTAAGGAGTACGGGATTGCTTTGGAATCCTCCCCCCTTGCCAGAATTTTGTGCATGGTTTGTGACCGTTTTGCTCAACACAGTGGGTATGAAGTGTTAGAGAACTTCCATTCAGTGAAACAGTACAATCTAAGTGTCTCAGATTATATAGATAAATTTGAGGAACTCATGGCTGTTTACAAGAGTGAGAATCCATTGCAGAATCCACACTTCTTTGTCAAATGTTTTGTAAATGGGTTGAGAAACGACATTAAGCACTTATACTCTAAAAGGAATATTGGTGGTAAGAAGGGAGTGGCATTGGTGGATAGTGGTAGTTCACATACATTTATAGATCGACATTTGCTACTCAAACGACTTGTAAGATTCAAATAGCTCCTTTACAAAAGGTCACAATAGCGGGTGGAGGCATTCTATTTCTGGTTCTTACATAAAGGATGAGGAATATTGTATCAACGGAGAGAGGTTCACTCATTCATTCAAGGTCTTACCATTGAAAGGGTATGATATGGTATTTGGATGCGATTGGATGTACTTACATAGTCCTGTGAGTTTGGACTTGAAGACCGAAAGTTAATCATTAGGAAGAATGGCGATCTCGAGGTAATCTTCTTTGATCAGCAACCAACTTCTTCGGTCGGGTGTTGAGTTCGAAAGGATGGGACAATATGTCTAGGAAGGAGATTTGTGGATATGTGATTGATCTGCAGTCTTTCAAGTCATCTGAGGAGCATACACCCGAGTCCACCCTGAACTCCCGATTCCAGTCCTTGCTGGATTCATATCAAGACGTGTTTCAAGATCCACAGGGACTTCCTCCGAGAAGGGAGTGTGACCATGCTATTCCTATCAAGGAAGGTAATGATCCCCCAAACATCAGACCATATCGAGTACCACATCGATTAAAAGCTGTGAGGGAACAACAAATCCACAAGCCGCTGGAATCTTCTATCATTAGACCAAGTGCAAGCCCTTTCGCTTCACCAGCCATTCTAGTCAAGAAGAAGGATGGCTCTTGGAGGCTATGTGTGGATTACAGGAAGTTAAACTCAATGACTGTCAAAAACAAGTATCCTATTCCGGTTATTGAGGATCTTTTGGATGAGTTATATGGGGCCATAGTTTTCAGTAAATTGGAATTGAAATCAGGATATCATCAAATCAGAATGAGGCAGGAAGACCATCCTAGACAGCTTGAGCAGAACAAGAAGATGGTCCCAAAACAAGGGGTAAATGTGAGGGTTGATACGCAACCTCCACAAAAGCTTGTAATCATTGGTTATGGTACTGATGGAAAAATAGGTGCTATGGCAAATAATGTGATTCCTGGTGTTTTAAATGAGATAGATTCTCATGTCAAGCAAGAAAGCTTCTTGGCTGATAAAGAGATGAATGAGAATGTTCTTGATGTTAAGAACAAAGCAAATGGCTCTACAGATGTCACGATGTCCAGATTGGGGAAACAAAAAATAAAAGGCGTTTCTCTCATGGAATTGTTCACTCCAGAACAAATAAATGAGCACACCAACAGTCTAAGGTAGTGGGTTGGCCAGAGTAAGACTAAAGCTGAAAAGAATCGAGCGACAAGATATTCTGAAAATGAGAACTCATGCCAGCTATGCAAAGTAGAAAAGCTAAATTTCGAACCTCCACCAATGTATTGTTCACCCTGTGGCGCTCAGATAAAACGGAATGCATCATACTATACTGGTTCTACTACTGAGGCCCGCCACCATTTCTGTACCCTGTGTTACAATGAGTCTCGCAGTCACACAATTGATGTGGAAGGTATTCGATTTCTCAAGGCAAATCTCGAGAAAAGAAGAAATGATGATGAAGCTGAAGAAGGGAGGGTCCAGTGTGACAAATGTGAATGCTGGCAGCATCAGATCTGTGCCCTTTTCAATGTCAGAAGGAATGAGGGAGCAGAAGCAGAATATACTTGCCATAATTGCTATGTTCAGGAGATAAAACATGGTTTGTGCATGCCTTTGCCAGAAAGTGCTCTTGTTGGGGCTAAAGATCTGCCAAGGACTGTGCTTAGCGATCATATAGAAGAACACCTTTTAAAACGGCTCAGGGATGAGAGGCAGGATGGGGCAAAGCTTTCTCAGAAAAGTTTTGATGAGGTTCCTGGAGCAGATGGACTTGTGGTCAGAGCTGTTTCATCAGTGGACAAGAAATTGGAAAAATTAGAAGGCGTTGAAGTATGCTTATTTGGCATGTATGTTCAAGAATTTGGTGCAGAATGCACATTCCCAAACCAACGTCGGGTTTATCTGTCATACCTTGATTTAGTCAAATACTTTAAACCTGAGATAAAAACAGTGCCTGGGAAGGCCTTACGAACATATGTCTATCATGAAATTCTGATAGGTTATCTTGACTATTGCAAGCAGCGTGGATTCACTAGCTGTTACATATGGGCTTGCCCACCTTTGAAGGGTGAAGATTATATTCTATATTGCCATCCGGAGATTCAAAAGACACCAAAGTCTGATAAACTACGCGAATGGTACTTATCTATGCTTCAAAAAGCTATTAAGGAGCGTATTGTTGTTGAGCTGACAAATCTCTATGATCACTTTTTACCACTAAAGAATGCAAGGCTAAAGTGTCTGCAGCTCGCTTGCCAGATTTTGAGGGAGATTATTGGCCAGGAGCTGCAGAAGATATGATCAACCAATGCGGAAAGCTGCAGAAGGGGAAAATGAAAAAGTATGCTGATCAAAATCGTACTGAGAGGAAGTTTACTGTTGGAGACATGAAAGTTGGTAACGTTGCTTACAAAATACAGCTACCTGATGGTGTGGGGATCCATCCAGTTTTTCATGTCAGTCAACTCAAGAAACATTGTGGTCCTAAAGCCGTGCCTAGTCCAGATTTGCAGTGGGTCAGTAAATACAGAAAAATCAAGACAGAACCAGTCGCGGTTTTGGAAACCCGAGCTTTGCCCCGAAAAGATCGCTTGGTCACGCAGTGGCTGGTACAATGGGAGAACCTGCCTTCAGAAGACGCAACGCGGGAAGATGCAGATTTTATCAAAGGTGCATTTTCGAAGTTCTATTCACAAACCATTAATTCCTGGTTTCCTGATCAAAACACTTGAGGACAAGTTCGTTGCTGAGGGAAGGGCACTGTCAGAACCTGAAATGTGTTAGGAATTGGGAGAGCAATTCAATCTGAAGAAAATGCTTGGTGAGTTCCAGTTGGTTTCAGCTGAAGGTATCCTGACGGTCAAGATTTCTTCATATCCACTGCTGGCGCATCAACGGTCTACATTAGTGCCATTAATGTAGTCTTAAGCATCTTTATTTGTTTACTTGCAATAGCGTTAACCTGTGTTAAACTGGGTGTAATGGCTGTAATTAGCTCTTAAGCATACTGTTGGCCTTTGTACCCATATAAAGACCTTATCACCAGAAGGAATGGATAAGCTATTGCGCCGCTACTTTTCTAGCTATACTGTAGCCCTAACTTATTCCTTTCACCGAGTTCTACCTAGTTTTTTTCCCCTTTTCATTGCAGATCTGCTCCTATCCTACCTCAAATCGGACTTCCCCATCTGGGGGATCTGACAGAGTCACGAAGGATCGAGCAGCAGTCGGACAACCAGACCATGGCGGAGGCCGTGGCGGTGCTGAGGAAGATGTTCCCGGACAAGGACATGCCGGACCCGACAGACGTCTACGTCCCAAGGTGGTGGTCCAACAGGTTCTTCAAGGGCTCCTACTCCAACTGGCCCATCGGCGTCAACCGCTACGAACACGACCAGCTTAATTAGGGTACTAGAATTGATCAAATCTCAATTACCGCGATTTTAAAAACTCACTGAATACTGACATCGTAATTCTGATGTTTCTGTGCTAAACACACCGGTTGGGAGGGTTTACTTCACCGGTGAGCACACGAGCGAGCATTACAAAGGCTGTCCATGGAGCGTTTTTTTAGATAAAGGATATAAAATCCGACCTCTATATCCACGTGGGATATATGCAGCTAAAGGTTACACGAGCTCTTAGGCTCAAAGCCTCAAACACGAGGAGCAAAAAACAACAAGGAAGAGAGCTTAAGGACTATGAAAAAAAAGCTAGAAAGACTAAGCTTCAGAATTTCTTCTCCATCCTTGCTTTCAATCAAGTCTCTATCCCCATCCGACTGTGCCATCCAAACTTTGGTCTACTTTGCGTGAATAAGGACCTCCGAGGCGACGCCTCCAAGGAGGAGACTAGGGTCGCCGACGCCGCCTGCCTCACCGAGACAAGGTTTTCACCTGGAGATCAGTATACATGAGGGCTATGGAGTGCCATGACAACACCTCCAGGAAGGAAAATGGCGCCCGAAGGCGTCATCGTTGTCGAGACCGGTAAAATCACCGGCAAGGCTTTCGCCAGACCTCCACGGACCCCACGCACTACCCAGACACAAATTAGACCGCCATCAACACACCGGGGTCCGCTCGCCTCAAGGCCATGGCATAGCCACCCTTGAACTCCACGATGAGCCGCTTCGCAAAGTCCCTCAGAGAAACCACTATGCGACGCCTATGCGCCATCACCGGCGCGATCCGAGGGCATGAGCCACGGAACAAGCCTATAGTAATCTCAACGCGATAACGCCGCGCGTGGCTTCGCTCGAGCAACACCGCGCCATGGCTCCACGGGTGAAAGGCACGACAGAGGACTATTCGCCGCGCGGACTCAAGCACCGTTGCGGCTTAGCCTCCATCGGCGCGCGCGGATGCCTCGAGAACCTAGCGAGCCGCTCGCCGACGACAGACCGCAGCCAATCGCACCACCGGCAATCGCAACATCCGGCCTCGGCCGGACCAGGCGGGGCCGGCTACCTGCGCGCCGCACCGAAGCTCAACCAGATCGGCGCCAAGACGCCGAGTCGCGCTCGTGGCGGCAACCTCGGCGCGGACACACGGCCGCCGACCGCCACTGGGGGGGTCAGAGCGCCGCCATACCTCTCGACGCCGCTCCATGCGCGCGACAACGCCCCCCACGACCCCGCGCCGACGGGCGCGCTTTGTGCCGCTGCCGGAGCGGCTGCAGCGCCGCCAAGGCTGGCCACCGAACCTAGCGATCCGGCCGAGGGCGCCCGATCCGCCACCACAGCCGTCGGATCTGCCGCCGGCGAGGAGCGCTACGAACCCTAGCGATCCGGGCAAGGGCGCCCGATCCGCCACGAGCGTCGGATCCGCCGCCGGCAGGAGCGCACCGGGAGCTCGCGGCAAAGCGCTCCCACCGGCGTGGTGGGAAGGAAAAAGCCCGCCGCCGCCTCCTTGCGACCACCGGTGCGGTGGCACGCTCGGCGACAGCGAGAGGATCGGAGAAAGGCTTAGATGGCGTGAAGGCTCGGCTTTGCCACGTCCATGGAGCGTATCTTGCGAGTCCAAGTCTTCGATATATTCTCAAGCATCATGTGGTTTTCGACCGCATGATATGCCAAGTTGTTCTATTTACGCGTTGCGAGTTCCATGTTTTCGGGGATGGACTCTGCGGACATTCGATGAGTTCAAAGTCGCGGCAAGTCGACAACCAAGTTGCGAGGTAACTTCCTAGTAGTAGTACTAATCAATGTTTCTTTCCCCTTTCCTCCCTTTCTCTCCCTTCTCCCCTTTCTCTCTCCTGCGCCTTGCCGGCTGAGCACGCCACGAGGAGTGGGCGAGTGCTAGGAAAGCGGCGCGGGCTTTCGCCTAGTGGCTGCGCCTCGGGTGGCGGCGCGTGATAGCAGCGGGAAGGCCGCCGGGCGCGGGCTGGTGTAGCGAGGAGTGGGCGCGGCGGCGGCCGGGCGGTGCTTGGCGGCGAGGTGGAGGTGGCGCGCGCGCGGCGAGGCGAGTGCGGGCGGCGCCGGCGGAGAGGAGGTCCGTGGGTGGCGCATGGCGGCGCGATCGCCGAGGAGCCGAGGTGGATCTGGATCTCGGATCCGGACGATGGGCTTGCGCGCGGCCTCGGCGAGAGGTCGCCGCGGCGACATCGCGACGATGAGGGTGCTCGTCGTGGCGCGTCTCACCTCGCGCCTAGACCATCCTCGCCGAGTCAGGGCGCCGATGTGGCGCCGTTGACCTCGTCGGTGGCTGAGTTCTCGCCTCGGCGGCGCGCCTCGCCGCCGATTCTGTGTCGCGATGCGTGGGAGCTTGGTTAGCTCTCGGCCGCGGAATCCGGCGAGGCGGTGATATCCCATCGGGAGGTCTTCTTCTTCTGGCCTGCACGAGATCCTCTACATCCGTTCTTTTTCTTAGGTGAGAATGTGTCTTATCCCGAGCGGCGGCCCTAATGGGAGTCCGTCTTTGCGGCGTTGGTTCCGTGAGTGGATGGGTGGCGGTGGCGCGGAGGCGTGGGCGGGCACGGCGGCGGCGGTGAGGCCTCGTTGGGCTGCGATTGCCGGAGGCCGGAGGCCGGGGCGGCGGTGTCGCGATGGCGGTGTCATTTCGCCACCGCGCATGTGCGGCCCGGCAAGTGGGTTTTGAGGTCGGCAAAGCTTGACGGCGACGTTTGCGGACGCCGCTTCTCCGTGAGGCGTCCTATCTGCCTCTTCACCGGTCCCCACCGGTGTTGATTGCGGTGAAAACCTTTCCCATGGTGGAGTGGCGGCGTCAGCGCCTTGGGCATTGTTACCTTCATGAAGGCGTTGCTAGGCAATTTCAGTTCCGTTGTTTGTGTTAGAAGGTCCGGGAAGGTTGGAAGTGTTGACCGAAGAGAGGACTATTTGGTTGAGGAAGGTGAAGTGCTTAGAAGATTCCCCTGTTGAGCATCGATGTGATGCATCAAGTGATCTTGTCTTCACTAGAGGAATACGATTGCTTGTTGAAGGCAACAGAGAATTCGGTTCTGTTTAGCAAGTTATGTAATGAGGTAGGAATAGGATTGGGACTTAGTTCCGTTTCTCTGTTCCGTGTTTTGTACACCGTGTGGTGGTTTGTAGTCTAAGTACTATGGGTGTGTTGAAATTGGCTATACTCATTCACTTGTGAATGATGGAGGCCGGAATGTTATATTCCTTAATCTAAAAAAACTGTTTCTTAGTGTCTGCAGCAAACATACTTTTAAACTTTCTGAAAAATCGCCATGCTTACACGCTGTTTACTTCTCACTGCAGGCTAAATAAATGATAGGTTGAGACGCCATGCCAGTCTGAGAGGGAATAAACTGAGATGCCACAGTTTCCATGGAAGCTCTTCGAATGCATTTGGTTCGCGCGTCATGTGGCATGTCTAGTGTTCTGAATGCTTTGAGCAGTTCCTCCTAGCCTGAAGCATCCTGCGATGTACTTTCTGCTAATCGAACATAAGCACAGTCTTTATAGGTCTACGTCCCGTTTGCTAATTGTACAGCTGCAGTTCGCCGGTCCTTCGTCTCATTTCATTGCTTCAAGTAACACATGTTCATAAGAAAATACTGTCTTCACCGGTGCAGACAGCATGCATACTACCGAACCCAACTTCAGATGCATTGGAAACACAATCATGGGCGATCAAGACATGCTACCATAGAACAAGTAGTAATTGCTGCGGCTAGCGACATAAATCAAACTATATTGAACTTGGTAGGTCATAGTCGGCCGGTCTGCCGACGTTATAGACCATGCACGCACCACGCTGCGTCTTGGGCCTTATGGAACATCTCGATCTTAAGAAATTACAGCTCACAAGCAGGAAGTTAATTCCAGCAAGAGATCAACATTTGTCATGTCTTTCGGAAGAGCAGCTCAGGCGTCCTGTTGCATGCTGTTGTTCACATTTGTCTAGTCTAATACTCTGTGGTTCTGAAGAATAATTAGATGCATTCTTTTCTAAATAAAATCATCTTACCATACGGTACTATGTCTGCTAATTTTACATATGCAAGAACATTTCCTTCCTCTCTTCATCACCTTAAAATTTTATTGTTTCAGAGCTAATTAATCATCTTCATATGTAAACCAAAGAAAATCTGAATATGCTAAGGATCATCGAGAAATAACCGAATTTTTGACAGTAGTTGCGCATTTGGAAAAGAACATACGTAAAGCAATATAAATTGTTACTAGTCAATTTTCTTACCAACTCTTGGCACATGTATAAGCCACTAAAAACAAGGGCCGGCTATAACAAATTACCACTTTTCACTCTCAAGTCAAATTCCATTTCAAAATAACAGGGAAATGGTCACAGCTTCCAAATTAACAACGCTCAGGCATCTGAGTGCAGTAGGACCTTAATGAAAATAGAATATTTCACTTACCGGTTCATCACTGGTGTGTCCTTGTCCTGCCTTTGTTAAGTATTTATCTATCTTGCTTTCTTCCATGTCACGAGAAGAAGCATAGGATTCACCTTCAAAACATTTCATGAAAAGACTAGAAGTCACAATAGCACATTAAGAACTGATACTAGCTAGTATGGGACCTGATTAACAGGCTAGCCATAAATCCCTCTGAAAATGAAAGCATCTCACACTATCTTCTAGGGAAATCAAAGGTAGAAGCAGTTTCACGACATTATCTTCATTCACAAGTACTAGTACACAAGGTGAACCTACAATTCAGATGAAATTTATTCTGAAATCCTTATCTTTTTACTAAGCATAACAATATTAGCAATACCAAGTGTCAAGTGAGCCCTAGAAAAGTAGAAACATATTATGGCAACAGAAAGTATATAAATATTAAATACATGCCAACCAGTCTGACAAACATGAACGGCATATATATGAGCCTAGTTAGCATAAGCAACTTAGAAGAAGGCCCTGCTTCCATAAAGACCCTTGAACCCTTCGATGGCGATGGCTTCTCAGTTGTACTCGAGTCAGTGTTATCAGTTGAGGACTATTGTTCTCGACATCCAATGGAAGCTTCATTTTTGCAAGGGACTCGGTAAACTGCTGCATGCTCTTCATGTACATGTCAACTATGTCCTGCTCGACAACTGACTCGCCAGGTTGGAGGTTAATGCTGATCACAGGCTTGACAACTTCATCCTTGGGTGGTGCCTCGGAAGAATCAGCCTCACCATCTGTAGCATCTTGGCTTTTCTCCTTCTGGCTTTCAGTAGGGGATGGTGCAGTAGTGGTCTCGGATGGCTCAGAAACTGATTGTGGTGTGGCAGAAAGGCGTGTGGAGGAGTCTGTGGTTGAGACACAACTTAGAGGGCTTTCATCCCGATATTCCTTGAGATTCTTTGTAGAGATTTCAGGACCAGGCACAGCTGCATCAAACTGCAGTAACTTGCCATTCTCAGCTTTGATTGGATTATCAGAGTTCAAGGTCTCCATCTCGAAATACTTGGAAACCATAATTTGATTCTCCTTAACCACATTCAAGTCTGGGAATTCAATCTTTTCAAACTCAGAAGGAACCGAGATATCATTTCCAGAATCGGTCACTACCGACACTGACTTATTGGGTGATGAGATTGGGATGACATCTGGAGAACAACCAGCATAAGACAAGGACAGCTGCACAAATCCAGCCGGTGAGTGGAACAGGTCAGTAGATGACAGGGGGAACTCCTGGACCAGCATTCCATCAGCCATTACGATGTCTGCCAGAGGAACAAGGGCAAAGCCAAGAAGCTGGTCCTCCAGGTAGTTCTTCACCCTGCTCAACATCCATATCTCGCACTTGAGTGAAGCATCCACAGTGTGCACATCGAGCCTTAGACCCTCATCAAACACCGGGTTGCGCCCACCACCGTTTATCACCTTGGTTGAGCATGACACGTCTGGGTCACTTGTGAGGCACAGCTTTGCATACACATCCTGCTTCTGGTAGATACAGATGTTGTGGATATCGCGTGCCTGGTGTACAAAGACATCAAGGCAGCCTATGAACTTGTCTTTGCTGGCAGTCTCAGTAGCAAAGTTGGTGACTCTTTGAGTGATAATATCACTGTTCAGCATCGATGGCTCAGGCATAGGGCCAGTTTGGTAATCTGCCATTGCAGGTGTCCCAAGACTGCACTTAGCACAAAGAAATAGATCTATTTAATGCTAAATCAGAAATAAAGTTGTCTGAACCAAGATTGCAAATTACAGCCGAAGTTAAGCAGAATGGGCACAACACAGGGTTGCACTTTGCTAAAGCAATTAGACCTTAAATTAGGATGAATCTTTAGCTTATGGTTGCGGAACGGATGTAATCATGTAACATTGCAAAGTGAAGTACTTAAATTTTAAAACAAAAGGATTAATACAGATAGAAATGATCCTGGCTACTTAATTATCAGGAAGGAAACTGAGGATGGAGAATTTGGACTTACGATCTGAAGGACTTTTAGCTCAAGATCTCCAATTGCGGCAAAATCCGAAGCTTTTGGTGATATGAAGGGAACTGTTACTGATTTGCTCTGAAACATGAAGAGCACGCGGGGATTAAAAATTGGAGACACAAATCGAAACAAAGTTCAGTCCATAAGAGCCCTAAAGATCTGAAAACTTGCATTTTTTTAGCACAGCCAATAGAAACCCCGCGCTCCAGCTCAAATATTCCGAATCAAAGACGTAATTTGGTAATTCACTACAACGCGTAAACACGAAATGAGAGCAAGAACAGTAGTCGAACAAAAATTAGGCAACACATACTGCAGATAGTACGATTTGTGCACAAATCGTAAACGAAAACTGGCAGCAGGTAGAGCAGTGGAGCACAAATTAAGCACTGCATACTACAAATGTTAAGATTTAGGCGCGTATTGTAATGCCATACTCAATTCCGTGAAGAAACAACCGAAATTTTGGCACTCGCACGAATCAAAAGCCCTAATAGTGCCAAGAATCACAGCCCTTCTAAAAATCCCTACTGTCCAAACAAGGACAAGAAGATCCGGGAAAAACGCCCAAATCAAGAACCGACAGAACTAACACACACCAGACATGGAAATTCGACTGACCTCGGAGCACGTACTTGTGGTGTGCTAGAGCGTGAACTAATAGGACAAGAGATTAACAATTTTATACTGGGAATTACAGGAGAATGGTTGTGTTACCTTCTTCACCGCGGATTAATGGGGTGAACTGTGGTAAGTCGCACTCGAGGTGCCCAATGGAAGAGGACCTTGGGAAAGGTGAACTATAAAAAGAGCACTACTTTTGCAGAAAGGTCGCCTTAGTTTCCACTAATTACAAATGTTAGGCATTTTTTGGGTTCCTGATTGAATTTCTGGTTTCTGAGTTATTTTTGTTGTTTCTAAATTTTATCTTTGTCTGATTTTTTAGTTTTTTTAAGTTTTTTATTGGTTCTTTTTCCATATTCGATTGCATTGTTGGGATAACTTTTTTTTTTCTATTTTCTATGTTTTTAATTTAATTACGTCAAATAAGTCATCATCAGGTATAGTGCAATTTTAGTCAGCTACAGTATGATTTTAGTTATAAATTATTTTTTTAGCCCAACTGAGCATGCTTTAGGTATGGTTGGAAATGAAATGAGCAAGACCTGGATTATACATAGTGGAAGTCATCAGGTGAAAAAAAAAAAAGCTGCACGCCAAATTTATCTATCTACATTTATTCATGTGTAATGCGTAAAAAAAAGTTGCACGGAGATTGATTACTATATTACCTTTCCTTGGCTCATTTGGATTGCTCGGTGGAAATTAGTTGATTTGTTGTTAATGTTATGAATATTATATGTATATTTATAAAACCTAATAATCAGAGTAAAAAGATATTATAAGAAAATATGTCCTATATATAAGAAAATATAGAGAAATTTACGGATCCGCTCGTACAGATTAAGTTGAAAGAATGCGAGATCATCTGCACGACTACACGGACCATTTTTTCACTAGGGCCTATGGGCTTCTATCAAGCTTAACGAACTATTATCAAGTTTCTTTAGAAATTGACGAATCATTATCGAACCAAGCCTCCTTAATCTTTTTTTATTTAAAATAAATTTATTTTAATTTCAAACCTATTATTAACTATTGTAATTGAAACAACTTTGATTCAGCCCTTAACGAGTTATTTTTCCGAGCGTGCACGGTGCCAAGCAGGTGCTGCTCCTCTGCTTCACGCACACCTGAAAAGCTGCATTGTGTATTACAACATGTACGATAACTACCATCACAAATCAAGATTACAACAAAAGCATATCAGATATTTTGTGCAAGATCGAATTGTTTTGAAGTTATATGTCTAATGAATTTTTCACAAGTCATGGAGAGTACAGTATCTTTTTTTGAAACCAAATGGGAAATACATTATCATAACCTCATGAAACGAAGTGGAACCAGTCAATCCACGTGGCGCACACACAAAGAAAAAGAAAATGTGTTACAAGTTGAGCAATGTGGAAAGTACTAATGTGTTCCGTCCGATCAACTCCGGCCGACTTACGGCTTATTTTTCACTATTCATAAGTTTCATCTTTTACGAACTTTTGGCTTTTGTTGAGCTTTTTTTCCGGTTCTTTTTTTCCCGTATTTGTTTGTATTATGAGCAGTTTTCCTATCCTTGAGGAGGTACCAAGAGGTACAAGGTACCAAGAGGTACCAAATTAGATTCAGCCGTTCAATCAGTGTGATCAACGGCTCAAAATTTGGTACCTCTTGGTACCTCGCGTCCGGTACCACTCGGTACTGCCAAATCTCAGCAATTCGATCAGTGTGATCAACGGCTCAAATTTGGTAGCTCTTCCCTCTCAAGGATGGTAAAATTTCCCTTGTATTATATGTAATGAGCTAACATATTTTTTATATTTTTAAATTTTTTTAAATTTAATTATGCTAAATAAGCCTCTGTCAGCTACAGTGCTTTTTTCAGCCAGCTACAATGTTTTCAGCCATAAGCCATGAACTTTTCAGCCGAACCGATCACCACCAAAATAAAGGCAGCTACAATGTTCTTGGAGACGAGCAGATAAAGGCAGCACAAACCACACTTTCCACTCACTGCTTTACAATGAGAAAGGCTTTGAAAAAAGTTGGCAAAAGTGTGCTATTCTTTTTATTATACTCTCCTAATCACCGTGTGAACATGGCCAGTGGTTTAGTCCAAAGTGCTGGCCATGACCAATGGATAATCTCGATCCCAATTAAGTTGGTTGATTAGCCAAGGTAAGCACGTACATCACCAGGGCACATTAATTGACAAAACCATCACCATCATCTAGATAAATGAAGCTTGCAAATTGCAACCCTAGAATTTTTTACCCAGTCCAGAGGATCAAGAATCAAAGAATGCCATCTTTTTTCTTTTTTGCCCTGATATATGGCTGCAACTATAATTCAGCATCTTTGGCGAGTCACTTCGAGTCAAAATTGTAGTGTTTCTCCAAAATAGACTTCGTAGAGACCGTTGCTTTCTTCCATTTTTTCTTATATAAATGGCTGAGAATGCATCGACAGCGTAATTTCCACTAGAAGGAAAAGCACTGCCTCCTTCCCCTCTCGCAGTCTCGCGCGCTCTCTGTCGCCCACTCGCCCTGCTTCCAAGGTAATTGGATTATTGGAAGCAGTATACACATTTTGGTCGAATTAGGTGGCACCAACCTTGACATTACTCTTAGAGACGGTGGAGATAGCATTGATAAGTTATTTGGTTAAAAACCAATCAAGATCAGTGGCAAACGACCTGCCACTGAAGGAAGGCTCTTTAAGAGCCTAACCCCATTTCATTATAGGCAAAAGATGATGCACCCCATGATAGTTACAAGAAAAGACAGCATAAAGTAAAAATTACAAACAGATTATTCTTGGAGAACATCAATAGCTTCGCCAGAGGTGGACTGTAACAACGATGAGAAAGACAGAGTTGCTAGAGATTATGGACATGGCTAGCAGTAGCCTTGTTGTAGAAGCTTTGCTAGAGATGTAGATTCTGGCCGGTAAGACATTTTCTTTGACTTCATCAGAGGTTAGGGTGACAATCGGCTAGACCTTCACAAAAAAAATTCAACAGAGCTATTGGTGACAGTCAAAGATAACCTTGGCAAGGAAGTAGGAGCTGTAGCTTGTCATCATGAAACCGTGTTAGCCTGCCTAAAGAGACCTGCCTCCTCTGCAGCCGTCATGGACTCTTGAGGAGGTATGCAATGTCAGCTTCATCGACATGATTTTAGTTGAGACCAACCAGCAGCCGGCACTCAAAGTAAGTCACCACAGCCCTAAATTGGCCATATTTGGGTAGTATTTCTTCGGGTTAGTCATGGTATTTGAGTGTATTGCCATTGAAACAGGGGATGAGAAGAAAGAGGGGTAGATCACAGCGTCCATGAGGAATTGGAACACCGACATGACAGTGATTAACACAAGAAAAGGCATCACGCCTACACTATGAAGGGAAGTAACACTACTACAAAATAAGTTATACTAGAAGTCTCATTATAGACGGTTAACCAAAACTGTTAGTATTAAGTACAATCACAAACAATTTTAATACAAACCGTGCGTGAAGAGAAATACTACGAAGGTTCATAGCGAAAAGCATCGTGAAGTATCACGAGATAGTTCTTATGATATTGCCAAATATCACAGACGGTTTTATTTAAACCGTCTATAATACTTCCTGACGGTTTGTATTAAAAACTTTTATGATATTACCTCATCACAAATGGTTTGTATTAAAATTATGCGTGATATTTTACCACCGATTTTGCCGCCCCACTATTCAAACGTTCAAAGCGAAGCGTTGCGACCTCTCGATTCCGCTACCCAAATACCCTTATATATATACCTCCCCTACACACCTCCCCCAACCATACTCTAAACTAATCCGCTTGCTAGCTCCCCCAAGCCACCGATCGAAGCGCCGGCCGCCTCCCGAGCTCCTCTACGTCCGATTATGACGCCACGGTTCACTACACAAGGCACTCTTATCGTAAAAGTGCCTTCTGCAGTGTCACCATCGTGACACAACAGTGACGTTGCCGCCTCCTCTCCTTCATCGGCACCAGTACTTTTTTCATACCCCATCCGATCCTCCTCTCTTCCTTGGTACTTGGGCGGATATAATGCATGTGAAAATTATTTATTGATACCGAGTTCTTGCATGTGATGCTTGGATGGATATGGCTAGGATGATCTTGTTCTCATAAATATGCCTACTTTGGTTTATCTGTATTCTTTGATTGCACTGTTTTATAGTACAATTAGCACAAACAACGCAATCAGAGAATGTTGATAAATTGAAGGAGACCTATTTTGAGTTCAAAAACTTATCACAGATGATTCTATTTAGGAACCGTTTGTGATAATATATTATCATAGATGGTTCGTAGTAAGAAGCTGTCTATAATAATTGTTATCACAAACGGTTCTATTTAGGAACTGCCTGTGATAATTGTATCACAAACGGTTCGAAAACCGTTTGTAATGCACTTAGGGTATTATAGACTCATAAGCACAGACAGATCAAAAACTGTCTGCGATGACGTTTCCAAACTGTTTGTGATGAGTTTTTCTGTAGTAGTGTAACTAGAGGGGGAGAGCTGGAGATTGCTTAGGCCGAGAGAACAAACCACCACCAGATGACAACGGAGGCGACCACCGAGTGGCGATGGATGGCGATAAGCAAAAGAAGCTCTTAGATGTGTACAATACTAAAACAAAATCTATCTAGTAGCTATATAGGGGTAAGACCCCTCCTCTCATTGTTAGTAACGCCACCAGAGAGGAAATAGGAATGGGATGGCTGGATTGGGAAGAAGAGGCTAGGGAGGGAGAAGGGGAGTCCGGCGGAGGAGAAATGCTTTAAAAGAGCGGTAGAGAGAGCAGCAAAGCAAACAACTTATTCAACGTTGCGGTGTTCGATGATAAATTAAACTTGTTTGCCTTTCTCGTCCTTGCACTATTGGCGTGGCGAAGCTTCAAAACATATCTCACACACATCGCTCCTAGCCTTCTAGGCTAAGATCCTGTTCCATCGATGGCTTCTAGCTTCGAAGTTAAAAATTGTTTGGAAGAAGTTAGATTCTTAATGTGATTTTTTATTTTTTTTCTTCCTTTTCCTTTATATTGTCTGTGAAAATATAATAGCACTTTATTTATTTATTTTCTATTTTTTAATTAAATAGCTCAAAAAGTTAATAGTCATCACAACGTCATTTTAGCTAAAACTTAAAAATCACAACACTTTAAAACTGTACCGAGGTAGAAGGCGTACTCACACCCAGGATGGAGCCTTTGCAAGACCTCACCTGCGGGAACGTGCAGATAAAAAAAAAGACCGACTCGAACCAGGCAGGCTAGGCACAAAGCGTGATGGCTCGTGCTGCATGCAATGTATGGATTAGAATTGAGATCTGGGAGTATGCTACTAGCAGTATACTACAGCCAGGCGTCGAGACTGGGAACTGCTGGAAACGGCCTCTCTCTTCCCGCTAGGCTGCTACGTACATTGGTCCACATGTCAGTATGACTAACATGTAGCACCGACGGCCTTCGGATTATCGTCGAAAACAACTTATTAAGGGCCATGGCGTTTTCTTGGTAAAGATTTCATTTCGTTGGGCAGCTGAAAGTCGAGCAACTTATACATCAACTCCTATGTATACATAGATCGAGAAAGAAACAGAAAAACATTCGTGCGGCGCGGGGGCTAGAAGGCAGCCGCCCTGTCCTTGACGACGACGTCCTCGACCTCCTTCCTCATGAGCTTCTCCTCCTGCTGCCTCCTGCAGAAGATCACCCACGCGTTCACCTCGAGCGCCACGCAGCCGCCGATGAGCGACGCGAGCGCCATGCAGTAGCCCAGCTTCCAGTAGGACGCGCCCAGCCCCATCACCTCGAACCCCTGGAACACGTTCACCACCCCGACCACCACGCATCCGTACCCCACCAGGTGGTGGTACGACTTCCAGTACTTGCGGTACCGGTTCGTCGTCTTCGGCCGGAAGAACATCGCCAGCGTCTGCAGGCTCCCCGCCGTCGCCGCCGCGATGCCCAGCCCGCGGTGCAGCTTGTACGTCACCCCCGGCGACGCCGACCCCATCACCAGCCCCAGCGCGAACCCCGCCGCGCCCAGGGTGTACCCCGTCGCCTGCATTGCCGCGTGCGCGTAGAACCACGCCGGCCCCGTGGACGCGCACGGGCGGAGGTACCGCGCCACCGCCGCGCCGAGCGGGAGGAGGAGGCCCCACGAGAGGGCGTTCAGGGACCCGTGCGCCCACTGCAGCTTGGCGGAGGCGGTGGGCGAGGCCTCCGTGGCGGTGGTGAGGATGTCGACGGTGGCGTGCGACGCGAGGTCGGAGGCGTCGGTGGGGTGGATTGTCGGGAGTAGCCCTGCACGTAGAGCCCGCGGTTCCACACGAAGTGGAGCTTGGTGCGGTTCGGGAGAGCCGGATGGTGGCTGCGATGGTCACGGACGCGCCGTCGCGGACGGTGCGGGCGGGCGCCATGAGGGAGGCGGAGGAAGCGAGCAGCGGGATGTCCAGCGGCCGGGACACGAGGGCGAGGCCTGGAGCTTGACGTCGGCGGAGAGGAGGAACGGGAGCGCGAGCAGCGCGCCGGTGGATGGGTCGGAGAACGCGGCGAGCACGCGCGCCCCGGACATGGCCGGCGCGTCGGGGTTGATACCCCAGGCCACCCAGCCAGACGGCGATATGAAGGAGCCCGTGAACGCCGCATCCAGCGTCGCGTTGCGCGCGTCGTACGTCCACGCCAGAGTCGCGCCCTGCGTCGGCAGGGCGATGCACTTGTCGTACGTCTTGACCGGCGTCGACGTCGCGCACCGCCCGGCGCCCGGCCGCCGCGCCGCCCGGAAGGACGGCGACGACGAGTAGTAGCAAACCGAGGGAGTAACCGTCGTATAGCAGCGTTTCCCCGCATTGTCTCGTCTTGTGAGCTGTGTCTTGCGAGGTGATGCGAAGCTGCTAGCTATTAGCTAAGAGTGTAGTGGTGCGCAACGTTTTAGCGTGTGTGGCGTGCGTTTAATTCGGCTTTGTTTGTGCGCGTAAGTGGGGTTTTAGTGGGGCGTTCTGGAGAGTGAGGAGGAGTGAGCGTGATGATGGGTTCTTAACTTTGAAGGCAAGGGAAAGGCTCCAGAAAGAAGGCTATTATGCTGTGATCCGTGTGGCCCCATTCTTGCACTGAGCTCCTAGGTGTGGTTAGGTTCTTTCGAATTGTGTTTTATGATTTTTGAATTTTAATTATTTGTAAGAAAGAGTACGAAGAGAGAGAGAGAGATATAATTTTGATTGATAGAGATAAAATCAGTATAGTATCTACCACAATCAATTTGTAGACTCTATCTTAAAAAGACACATTATTTAAAGGCCAGTTAAAAACCAACAGCTACGAGTAGCACGTCAAAAAAAAAAACCCAGATCGGTACTAGTGGTAGGTGTAAAGGGTACTAGTGACTGAAATAGCTACAAAATTCCAGCTACACTTTGAGATACATTTGCTTGTTACATACTCTATGGACAGCTTAACTGAACGAATCTGAAAGGAACACATCAAAGCTGCGGCCTGGGCTGGAGTTAGACTGCGTGCGTATGTCTGCAGCTACGCTTTCAGAGTTTCAGCGTGCTGATCGGCTATGAGCAACTGACTAATGATGCTGTTCACTTGGTTAGGTTAGGTGTAACAGTGGGCGACCTGATTGCAAAATGGAAGATTTGGTGGACGCGATCGAGAGGCCTCTCGCTCGCTACGTGGTGATGTGATGTGATGGATTCGGCCGGAGAACGTTTCCTGTGAACTTTTAGTGAGTGGCGTTGTAGTTACGATGATTATGATGGTCCTTGTTATTGGCTTCGAAGGCACGGCTGCGGCGAGAACTTGTAAGATTTTGGTTTGGAAAGTGGCAAAAGTGCAAAACTGATGCATCACTGAACAAAGTAGCATGGGCGCGTGGCATATCTGTGCATGTTTTCGGGGGAAGCAAGTTAACTATATGTATATTCTTAAGAAGGATGGAAGTGTCTAGGTATCATCTGGATATTTTATTTTTAATTATTATTCAAATTTGTGATCCTTAGATTAGAGATTAAATGGTCGTTGTTTTTAAAAACTCGACCTGCGGGGGTAAGGCCCTAATCAACTCGGCTTCGGCTTCTGGCTTATTTTTCACTATTCATAAGTTTCGTCTTTTTCTAAACTTTTGGCTTTTTGTTGAGCTTTTTTGCCGGTTCTTTTTTTCCCGTATTTGTTTGTATTATACGTAATGGGCTAACATATTTTTTATATTTTTAAATTTTTTTAAATTTAATTATGCTAAATAAGTCTATGTCATCTACAGTGCTTTTCAAACCATTCTGATGTTTTCACCATAAGCCATGAGCTTTTCAGTGAACCGATCACCACCTAAGACGGCCCCGGCATTTTACTTAAAAGAAGATCCTCTCACGCAGATGGCGATGTTTTTGAAGGGGGAGATTTTTTTTCAAGTGGGAGGGAGTAGAATTCAAAGGGAGGGAGGATAATTCATGGCTATTGCATCTCTAATCCAACAATTCTAAATCTGAATGATAGTTAGGAAGAAAACATCCGGATGATGTTTAACAAAACCCAAAAAGGATTAGTGGAGTGACACGTAGGTGTGCTTTACTCTAGTTGACAAGTTGCATTTGACGATGTATGTAATGCACTAATGCAGGAGCAGCTCATGATCTGACGCCTTTTCATCTGGAAAACATGTAAAACACAGGAAGTAACGGACCAAACAAGTTACGTACAAACGAAAAAAAGTATGAAATATTCTATTCATGAGATACGTACTAAATTGATTGATGTCAATTGTGAGCATTACTGTGAATGCACTGGCGCAGAGTGTAACAACTTCCTCACGTCTGTTTGTCTCCGTTCTGGTGCTGCTGTTGCACCTAATTCTGTCCACATGAATAGTATTATGCTACCAATGAATGTTATACTTAATCCCAAAATCTACGGGGTGTTTGGGACTGCTCCACAAACTCTGCTCCACGAATTCTACCGTGGAGCAGCTTCACAAAAAACCTAGAGCTTGTGGAGCATCCCTTTAGATGCTCTCATAACTCCACCTTTTTTTCCTCGAACAGAGTGCGTGGAGCTGAACCT
Organism: Dendrocalamus sinicus; assembly: GCA_036346575.1. Taxonomy (NCBI): domain Eukaryota; kingdom Viridiplantae; phylum Streptophyta; class Magnoliopsida; order Poales; family Poaceae; genus Dendrocalamus; species Dendrocalamus sinicus. Next base: position 23,215 of record JAYEVI010000148.1, read on the forward strand.
GTTTGGCTAAAAAACATAGAGCGGAGCTGAAAAACGTGGAGTGGAGCAGTCCCAAACACCCCTACATCTCTAACTCGTGTAGCATTTTTCGCTTTATACATATACCTCGTAGCATACTCAGACCGTTCGAAGAAAAGAGGGTTCAATTGCAAATGTAGGTTGGACAAGAGCAAGTATAATAAGAGGCTGTTAGTAGGTTGTATGCTGAGGTGGAGGAGAGAGAGATGGGATTACAACCAGTTGAAGCACAAGAACCAATAAACTTTGTGAGAGAAAGGAGTGGGTCATACAGCCTTCAGCTGGCTGTAAACTACTATATGAATGGGCTGATAAGTGGGCTATAAGTGTCCATACAGTCAGCTAAAGGCTGTATTATTAGCCTTGCTCTAATTCTACTCTTGTTCGAAACTTTTTTTTTGAAAAAAAAGAGGGATCCCCCGATTTCAGTGCTGACGCGTACTACATTACAAAGTTCTGACAGCAGAAGTTAAAAAGTCTGAATGGCGGCAAACAACAGCCAACCATTCCCAGCACTACAAGAGAAACAATTTGCAGTGTAAAAGGGTATCGTTGGTTGAAAAGCAAATCAAATATGAAACCTACGGGAGATCCATCCCTTGCGTAGATGAAAATTGCCCTAACATCTCTGAAGATGATCACCCGTTCCTGATACTTGTTTCCTACCCTTGCCATAGCTTGTGCTACTCGCCACCTCATAATCAGTCAGTCAGGACTAATCCAGATCCAGTTCTCTAGTGTAGAAACTACGGTATCAGTTCCCTCCAACATCGCAATATATTTTTGTTCCTATCAATTTCTTCTGAACCTATATGGCTGTCTTAGCACAACGGCTAACTTTCTGCTGCTAGCTAGCACGCATGAGCTGTTGTTCTTGCTGTGCTAAACTGGCTGTACTAGTTGGGCTAGTTCTTTCACAATCTAGTAACAAATTGCACTTGTTTACAACTTGTCTTTTTCTATTTATTATTCGGGTGTATCCCCGGATATTTTCTTCTTAACTATTATCCAGATTTACGATCATTAGATTGTTAGGAGGAAAACATCTAGGTGATGCCTATATACACCCTTATTATTCACTCTTTTACGACAAATCAACCCATTCCTGCACCTCTATTTCACCGTCCCCATGACAATACGCATGAGCAACTTTGTGTAGTCACTCAGTTGCTATGCACGCAACGGAAACAGAGCACCCAATCGGCATGAAATTTTCACTGCATTAGAATCCCGTCTTTGGATGGTCTTCACGTATTAACAAATAACAACCTAGCAACATTGAACAGTCGTTTAGGTAAACAGCATATCCGCCTTCGGAGTGAAGTTGCGTGTTACATACATGAGACTTATACTGAAAAATAGTGATTTATGGTTAAAATTGCAATGTAGCTAGCTAAAGTTATACTGTAGTTAAAGATGACTTATTTGGTATAATTAAATTTTAAAAAAATTTAAAAATAGAAAAAAAAATATATTAGCTTATTAAGGACAACGCAAACAAATACAGGAAAAAGAACTGAAAAAAAAGTCAAAAAAAGTCAAAAGTTTAAAAAACGAAATTTATAAATAGTGAAACTAGAAACTCAAGCCGAAATGAGCGTGACATAAAGCAGTTGATGGCGCAGACCACTGTTCTGTGGACCGTGGGTAGAAGTCGAAACCCTGCATGGAGGCGTCAGAGGCGGCCGTGGCCGTTGTCGGAGATTACGGGGGCGGCAGGAAGGGGAGCTGGTACGCGGTGGGGGAGTGGGCGATGCTGGTGCCGTACCTGCGGAAGCACGTGTTGCAGTACCACGAGTGGATGCAGGACCCGGCGCTGCTGGAGGTTACCGCGTCGGAGCCCCTCTCCCTCACCCAGGAGCTCGACGTCCACCGCTCCTGGACCCTGGACCCTCTCAGTTCCGCTCCTGCGCCCTCGTTGTTTCGTCACCTACTTCTAGTTTGCCTCGATTTGGTGGTGACATGTCGTGATTGATTCGGTGGTTTGTTGTGTGTTTGTTCGCAGAGCATACGTTCATCGTGTTTGATAAGGAGTTGATTGATGGAGAGATCGTGGCCGGGATCCGCAACATTGAAGGTATGATCTTTTTCTTGTTGCTTTGTAATGCACAGTAATATATTAGCTTGTTCATGTCAAAACCCGAATATGAAAATTCAGATCTTCTACATATATTTTACTAGTCAGGATCACGGTAGTACAGACAGTGACAATATTGATGTAATATCATCCACACACACGCATAATTAAGAAAAATAGCTAATATTGTTTAATTAACTAAGTTACAATCTTATGATTAGAGTTTACGCCTATTATGCCTCGCAAGGCCTCTCTTAAGAAATAAACCTGCAGCGAAAAAAATCAAAAGATAACTCCAGCGAAAAATAACTCATATCAAGCCACAGGCAATCGATCGGGGAAGGCGGCAACAACACATGGAGGTTGCTCTCTTTGGCTCTATGACAGGAAGGCAAGGGAGTACATTCCAATACACTCCAAGTCCTCATGGTCGTCTTAGAAGAAGCTATGGTTCTACATAATGTTCAGTAAAGAAGATAGCCTCTCCTTCATCGGTCGTATTGCAGTCGAAAACCCAAGGTGGAGGTCTTCCACGAAGAAGGAAGAAAAGATAGAGAGATGGGTCGATACCATCATATATCTCAAGGACAAGGGACTGACTTTATGGCATGTGGTAAGAGATTTTTCTATGCACCAAATCAGTCCATTGAAGTCGTGCGATCACATTATGCTCTGGTATGAGGGCACGAAGGACTCGACCAGGGACTCCTCAAAAAGTAAGCATCGAGAAATTCAACTAGTCGAATTTTATTTTTATTTTGTTGTAATTTCTGATCTTAGGATTTTTCTTCTTTTTTATTTTGTTAGCACTAACCTCCGCTGAAGTGAGAGAGAGGATAAAGATTACCAAGGGGAACCCAAGCAGAAAGAAGGGGTACCCTTGATCCTAGCCGTCACCACTCCAGACAATAGGATCAAAAGACTTAAGGTATCATAATAGTCCTATCCATCAATTTTATATTTTCAGTGCGTGTGTTGCAATACTCTTATAATAAATAGATGGTAAGGTTAGAGAGTGGTGAGGCGGTGAGAGCTTGGAGGAAACTCCTCCAAGTCCTAAGAGGCATCAAAGCGTGAAGAAGTCATATGGAGCATCGGGAACATGTCATGCTCCATCGACCACTACGTACTTCGACCACTCCTACAACCGTTCCTTCAACTATACAAGCTTCTAAGACAAAGATCCCCTTGGAGATAGGATTCTACTACGACTCCGGGAGTTTTTCTTACAAGCCTACACCTTCTCTTATTTGGAGCACAGAGAAATTGCACTAATGGGAATATATTTCTTGGATAAAGGATTTTGTCACCGAGCTCACCTCGGTCGATGACAAGACAGAAGAGAAGGAAGAGCCACTAATTGGAGCCGTCATGACCATAGAACCCATGGTGATACCAAATTCACCGCTTGTGGGCTCGGAGATAGTCGTCTCCTCCGATTCACTTGGATCTTGAGGGATGGCCACCGAGTCTTCAATCCGGTTGGTCACGGATGGTGCCAACTGTCGATGATCAAGTCACTGATCTTATGAAATAATGTGATACAGATGGTTGGATTCCTTAGAATGGATCAGTAAGAGATATGTGATGATCTTTATTGCTTATGAACTGGTTACAAAGGGACTTACACAGGGGAATTAACTAGCCCTGATCTATCTTCTTCACTTATCGGAAGATTCTAATTGCCTTGGTTTATTCTCTGAATCGAATTCCTTAGAATGGATCAGTAAGAGTTTTTCTTACAAGCCTACACCTTCTCTTATTTGGAGCACAGAGAAATTGCACTAATGGGAATATATTTCTTGGATAAAGGATTTTGTCACCGAGCTCACCTCGGTCGATGACAAGACAGAAGAGAAGGAAGAGCCACTAATTGGAGCCGTCATGACCATAGAACCCATGGTGATACCAAATTCACCGCTTGTGGGCTCGGAGATAGTCGTCTCCTCCGATTCACTTGGATCTTGAGGATGGCCACCGAGTCTTCAACTGTTGGTCACGGATGGTGCCAAGCGTCGATGATCAAGTCACCGATCTTATGAAATAATGTGATACAGATGGTTGGATTCCTTAGAATGGATCAGTAAGAGATATGTGATGATCTTTATTGCTTATGAACTGGTTACAAAGGGACTTACACAGGGGAATTAACTAGCCCTGATCTATCTTCTTCACTTATCGGAAGATTCTAATTGCCTTGGTTTATTCTCTGAATCGAATTCGTTCTTCTGTTTTTCTCTCGTCAACCTTTCAATACCATTGAAGGGCACCAATTATTCATCCGAGGAGGCGTCTTCTTGAATCGATCGTCCGATCGGAGAAGAGGTTCTTTGTTAGAGAGAGGTACGCGAAGGTAATCGCTATTCGGTTATTGTTAGTGTTGGATGATCGTGCGTTACAAGCGCAAGGCGGTTGTTTGTCGAGATACATGGCGAAATGTCATGTTTTTTAGGATGGATAGAGCACGTGTCTTATCTATTGCACATGAAGAGTCCCTTGGAAGCAGGCGCTCATGTTAGTTCAAGAATCATCCGAGTGATTCCCTGGTCATGCAGATTGCACAATAATCCCCTGATCAGGGTACTCGGGGACTAGGTATAGGAAGCTTACGATCATGGGAGTCTTTAGGGTTTTAATTAAATATTAAAGTCGTATTTAAGGGATTTATTCAATCATCGTCAATTGTTCACTGGACACAATTCGACACGAGATTGGCCCTGATCTTTTGGGTTGCGACTGATAACTTTTGGGTGCAGTTTATGGGTTTTGTTTGCGCTTTTCGAGATTACAACGGACGGCACATATGGTTTTGGGTTCCGAAAGCAGTTTGAAGAAGTAGGTTCGAGAAACCGCTTGGGGAAGTCGTCTCATTTATTTCGGTTTCTAGAGAAGCTAAAGCCAAAAGCTAAAAAAAAAGGAAAAAGAAGATGGCCATTTTCTTCTCATAACCGCGTACGTGATAAAGTTTTTTTTTAGAGGTGTGCATGATAAAGTTGATGCTACGAGAATGGGCGTCTGCGTGTGACTGTTGCAGGAAGCAAGCTCGCCAATGTCACGCCTACCTTGACATATGGCAGAAATCTAGTGAGACGGATACCAACGCAGCAGACATCATCTTGAGCAAGTCAAACGCGGATAAGCTACGGAGAAATGATCAGGACGAAGTCGTCGTCACGTTTTGTAGGTTTCAGGTCATCTGGAGCAAGTCAAACGCGGATATGCTACGGAGATGCACGATCGATCAGGACGAAGTCGTCGTCACGTTTTGTAGACCTCAGGTGTTGGAAGGAGTCCGCGCATGACGATCAATTGTCTTCCAAATGATAAGTACGATAAGGAAGCAAAAATAAATTATCCGATGTATGTTTATCAGAGTCGAAGTACTTGCAACTTTAGCTTAGACTGCAAAACGATTGACAATGTCAACTCCAAAGTTTAGTTCCACCCATACGCCAACTTCCCAACAAACCCGCTTCACGTCGTCATTATATGTAGCTCCCCTCCCCTATCAACAGCTTCACACCGTCACCTCCCACTGCGTTTGCACCTCGAGCCTGAGTTAGCAGCAAGCGACGCAGCTCAAGGACAAGATCACGTACGTAAGTGTTCTACTTGCCTGCCATGGCGCGACAAGGCCACTCGGCGTGGCTCATCCTCGCCGCCGTGCTGCAGTTTGCGATCTCGACCGCGGCACAGAGCTGTGTGTCCGAGAAGTTCCAGGCGGGCCGGTCGTTCAAGCGGTGCAACTCCCTCCCCGTGCTCGGTGCCAGCCTGCACTGGACGTACCATCCGGAGAACGGCACGGCCGACATCGCGTTCCGGGCGCCGCAGAGGAGCAGCGGCTGGGTCGCCTGGGGAATCAACACCGGCGGCAGCACCGGCATGGCCGGCAGCAGCGTGTTCATCGCCTCGCAGAACGCAAACAGCGTGGTGTCCGTCCTCTCTACAGTCCTGGAGAGCACGAGCCCCAGCCTGAACAACGGGAGCCTCAAGTTCGACGTGCCGGTCCCGCCCACCGCCGAGTACGTGGGCGGCGCGTACACGATATACGCGACGGTGGCGCTGCCGGGGAACAACACGCAGCAGAACACGGTGTGGCAGGCCGGGCCGCTCAGCGGGGGGCAAATATCGCCGCACCCAACATCGGGGCCGAACTTGCAGAGCACCCAGAGGCTGGACTTCCTGTCCGGCCAGAGGACCGGGGCCCCAAACTCAAGGATGCACCGTCGTAATTTGAGGAGTTTTCGGGGATAAAGAACAGGTGGTAACTGCCTATCCCGGTGCAGCCAGGATCCCTTAGATTCAAATTTAATTAATAAGATTTAAAATCTCAAGATGAATCATTGTCAGTGCTTTGTTTAGATTATAATTAAACAGCGCAATGGTGAAGCCTCAATTTGAGTTTAGTTTTTACTGGTATTGTGGGGTATGGTTTGTAGCAAATGGATTCCTTACATGGCTTCTGTGCTGCTTATTTTGTTGCTATTATTTTTGTTATAAAGTGCGTGCTACGGTACATTTTACTGAATAGCATTTGAATATCTTGATTTACTGTTCCTCGCACACTGGGCGATTACCGGACAGAAACCGGTTTTTCCTGGAACGGATCCGTTACCGTTATTAGGTCGGCACGACCGCAAGAGCAACGCATGCACGCAAGCAAAAGTACGCTGTGGTGCGTATTACTTCGTAACTGTTCAGTTTTAAATAGTTACGGAGATTACTAACGACTTCAGAAATAAAAGCGTTACACATGACCTGCCCCTACTCTCCTCTCCCTCGGCAGACGAGGAGTTGCTCGTCCAAGCCACGTGCGCGCCCCGCCTAGCCCATTGGACTTGGGTCGGTTCGATCGCCCCTTCCGGGGCAAACCGGCGTGGCATCAGCGGCCTCGGGCACACGCTGCGTCGACCAAAGGCTGAAAGTCCAATGGCGGGGTTAAAAAAACCCCCAGAAAATAGGAGGTTTCGGCTCGGGGACGCGGCGTGGTTGCCATGCATGTTCCCGATTTCCACCGCAAGCACACAGCACGGAGGCCAGATCCGTCCAGTTGGGCCACCCAGTCTGGAACCGTCCAAAGTCGCGTGCGTCGGATGGTCTGCTGCAAAACTCGGCATGGCCACGAAAGGTCTGAACTCTGAAAGCCGCCATGCTCGTCGGCGTGGCTGCTTTCCTCCGTGCAACGCCAACGTTGCTTGATCGTGTCATTTAAAGCATCATTCGGTGCCTTATAATACGAATTGCTCCACCTTTAGCCCCACTGAACAAAGATGTGATATATCGGCTCTGGATCGAAGCATCGGGCATTAGAAAAAAGAAACATCAGCGCGATATGTATGTTTTATACCAGTAAACCTTGAACTTTGGCTCGTGTGTGAATCAGAGCATGATATTCCGATGTTCTTGTCTTCAAACCGAAGGCAAATGACTTACGGGGACGAAGGGACGAGCCCTTTTGCATCACGATGACTTGCCGTTGCTTCACGATAGCCCCCCGGGGTTGAAAAAATGGGAGCAAGGTGCGTTGTGAAAAATCAATATGCAGGCTCGTGTGACGAATCGTTCATATGCCAAAAGGCTGAGGGCGACTGCGGTACGACGAATGACTCGCTACAGCGTATACCGACGTACCAGATACAACATTTCGATCTGAGATTTTCTTCATGTAACTGCGTACAGGATACAGTTGATGTTGCGAGAACGGACGTCTTCATGTGAAACTCCTGCAGGCTGCAACCTAGCCAAACCATGGCATATGGCAGAACTCATTTAGGGCAATGTTAAATCAAATGCAGTCTTCATGGAGAAATACATGGCCAGGATGAAGTCATCATGTCCTTGTGGGTTGCAGGTGTTGAAAGACGTTCTTGAAGATGATCACTTGTCTTCCAAATGAGGAGTATGGCACGGCAGTGGAAAATTTATCCGATGAGCTTTCTTTTTTAACTTCAACTTATGGTTACAACTTATAGTTTTTTGGCTATTTGTGAAAGAGTACGAAGTAACAGAAACTCATATATGATTTTGGCCGATATAAATGAAGTCGTTACAGTGTGTACTACAATCAACTTTTAGATCCCATTTTGAAAAAACTCTATTTGAAAGATAGTTATTATTGAAAAACCGAAAACCAAAAACCGAAAACTATTTTTAGAAGCTGAAATGGAGAAACCCATGTTTCTGGAGTCTGAATTTGCGGGCTTCTAACTTAGCTAAGGTTGTTAGGAGTAGGTGAGTTAAGGTTCGTTAGGAGGTGAACCAACTACTTTACGGCACTAAGGATGAAGCAAAAGGAAAATACACCGGTTGACAAATAAATTCTATGCCTGAAATTCTGAATCAAAAGCAGCAGTGGACATGTCTGTTCACAATTATGTCCAGACAAGGAGCAACTAGTTTTTTTTAATCACAACAATGTCTCTCTCTTAAGACAAGGAATATTTCTATTGTTCAATTTGAGTCTTTGTATTTGGCTTAGCTCCTGTATCACATGTCTCTTTGAATAGCATGAACTCAGTCAAAATACAATGGCCAGTTCGTAATATATATCATATATGGTTTGCTGATATTTATGTACATGTTCCTACTTCGTTTGTCCACATTTGTACTATCTGAAAGATCTGTACTAGCATCAGTACATTAGAGCAGATCTTAATGGGAGATCAGCCTCTCCAACGTATATTGTTAAGTAGCTATCAGATGATGTCATCAACGACGCTTCGTGTTAGGAATTAGTCCGATTGCCAGTCCATTGTGTGTTCAAGTAGACACGCTCTTTGCTATGTGCCTGTCTTGCCGTATGAAGTGCTAAGATTGATGATGAGAACTTGTTGCACACAACTTATAATTGTTCCGGTCTTCTCTCGTAATATTTAATCAACACAACTCTCGTGTTAGTTTTCTGGAAGCCCTGAGAATAAGTGTAACAACCATGCAGTAATTTCTGGATGAGATGAGCAAGTTAAGGTGTTCGTGTTAGTGTACGACTACGAGTAAACCTCTAACTGCAAATAAACTTGGCATTCTCGAAATGACAGCTGAAGAAAACACATCACCTTGGCTTTTAGACTAAACTTTACCCTGTCGTGCCTACGGTTAATTAGAACCTCAAGAAAGCAGAAGCATGGGAAAAAGGAAACGTTTCAAGGACACACTTCCTAACCATTCTCTGAGATGCACAAAGAAAAGTATTTTGATGGGTAAGTTTGGATAAACAGCTGTACATTTCAGCCTCCTTTTCTTTCATGAATTGTACTTTTCAGGTTCTGAATTTTCAGTAAGGAGACAAGGCTTTAAGCATGCATTTTCACTTTACTGCTGCACAGCATTGCCATCAACCATCGTTGTTTGTTTTATCCCTCCATATTCCAGTTTTAGTCCAGTGTTGAACTGTCTCAAGCATACTCACATAAATGATTTGTAGGACTGAGGATGACAATTAGAGGGGATAAATTTTTTGCCAATACAATTCAAGTCTTCTGTAAATCTTTTTTTCAAAAGAGAAATCAAGGTCCTTCGCTCTAATAGCTATATAAAACTATAGAGACCAGAGACTAAGCACCCACAAGGAAATATCCAAGAAAAATTGAGCCAAATGAGCCTTTTCACCCACGAGTGGTCAGATCTCCAACTCAGACCAGTCTGACCTCTCTTGGGCGGTTTGACCTCTCCATGGTCGGTCTGACTTCTCCCTTAGGACAGAGTTAAAAATCAACACGATTTCAAGTCCGAGAATTAATGAAACTTTTGATCCACAACTCCAAATAACCTGAAACTTTGCATATACCTTCTCTAGAATGTCAGAAATTTATTCCAACCAAAGATAAAAAAAGGTCATTGCTAAAGTTTTGACCTTTTTCTATTTAAAAGATTGTTACATCAAAACTGGGTAAAACACAAGAATTTGAATCAAGATTTGCTTGTGAATAAAGGATGGTCAAAATGATCTTAAACCTATTTCCATATGTCCTAGCAAGCTTAACAACAGCACAACGCAAGCCTAAAGCCCTCAAGATTAAAAAAACCCCAAAATCAGCCTTTCTTAAATAAAAATAGGGTAATCACAATAACTTGCTATGGAAGGTGCCTAGATAGATAGGATTTAGTCTCGAAGTGATATTTTTATCACTTACACATCATTGGCACAATGTAAAATCAAAGGGGAAGAAGAAAACACCAAAAACCAAACTAAATCAAGATTTCAATACTTGGCAAAGAGGGGAAATACTTGTATGAATTTTGTGTGTATATACATACATATATTTGAAGATGAATATTTACAAACACTCTCTAGTCACTTAAGCCTAAATATGATAACAAGCTCGCATATAATAGACACAACTTATCTCTCCAAGGACCCTATCCATAACTCTCCTCAAAGGCTTCACAAGACTTACCTCCTAGACTTACCTGGTCTCATGGACCTCAGCTCTTCCCCGAGATTAGTCCTAATCCCTTGTCATTGCTCGTCATGTCTATCACTGGTAGCTTCCGCTCTGGTTTCTCATTGTCTCAGCTTGTAACCACTCCGCTAGCCTTAGTCACCTTCAAATGACACCTTGATCGTTCTGGATCTCAACTCCCCTAACTCAATCTCAATCCTTTGACTACTCTGGACTTAAACTCTCTTAGCTTAGTTCTGGAGTCTTACTATGACTTAGCTCTGGAGTCTTACAACCAACAACAATAAACAAATTATTACATAACACTGCACTATACACAAAATCATCAATTGAAACAATTGATGAGCCAAGACCACTTACCTTCGAAACTTCGCTTCTGGAAGCATCACTAAACCACATAGCTATCTCATCATTCACAAACCATCATTTGTATCTTTTTACCTCAAGGGTTTTTGCTCAAACTCTACCTTCAATGGTTCATGTCCATCTTGCACCTTACTTGAGTACAATCATCTCACCTAGCATCAATGACCATTCTAGACCTTGGTTCTCTAACCAAGTCCTAGTCCTTGTCAGTGTTGACCGTAGTTGATTTCAAGCCACCTACACAACAATAGACCAAGAAATCATTTTCGGGCATAAGTTTTTTACAACCTAACCCACATGAATAAAAAATAATGCATCATGCAACACATACCTTGATCCTAACCCCTAGGACTAAACATCGAACAAAAATGCATAATTTTAGCACCAATTCGCCAAAAGCTGATCTGACCACCATTGCTAGGTCGATCAGGTCGTCGTGCCCAATCTTACTGCGGGCACCATACCAATCAAACCACCAATGCTTGGCCAGTATGATCGCTTAAGTGCACTAAAAAACACTCTCTCTAAAATTTTGGTTAAACTCTATTTAGTTTCAGCTCATAACTCTAAATTAAGTGACACTTAGTGCAAAAACATTTTTAAACATACATACGCAAGTGTTTGATGTGTAATTTTCAAAAGTCATATGACCAGTCTAACCACTCCATAGCCAGCGGTCAGACTATCGTTGCCAGGCCGGTCAGACTGGTTAAAATATGATAGCTACTCAGACTGTCGTTGCCAGGCCGGTCAAACTAGTTAAAATATGATAGCTACTCTGAAAATTGTACACTTCCAAAATCAAATTCAAACTTCGATAATATTTACATAATAAGGTCAAATACTCATGATACACCATGAGGTGACATCCACGTGGTCTCACACAATTACAAACAACACATGCGCAATTGCCTGAGGTAGTGTTCCAAACAGCTTAAAAGCTATAGCTTTTGGCTGCAATTACACTGTACTGGTTGTTAGTTTTTTATGAGTCAAAAAAAATAAAACATAGAAAAAACTAAAAAAAAACTCTGCTACATCTTTTGAGACAATTCAAAAAAATAAGAAAAAATAAAAATAAAAGGCTAAAAAGTTAAAATTAAAAGTCGATGTATTTTAAGTGGCTTCTAAAAGTTATAAGCTGAAATCGTGTAGAGCCGTATCTAAAGCATAAGAAAAGATGACCGGACGACCAATTTATCTATTGCTATTTCGTTGGCCGGCTTTAACAACGTGGAAATGGTATGCCTCTCTGCCCTCTGGTGCTGGCAGGTATCAAGGCATGTGACTACGTGCAAGCTATAGGAGAGAGGAGACAGTGCCAATTGTACGCATAACAACTAAAATCAAACTCTTTCTCGGGATGATAAGATAAAGGTTTAAAGATATTGCGCAGTAATAGTGTCATTTCCTTCTAACTATCTTCTACAGTACTCTACACACCCTGACAGCAATCCTTTAGCTGAAATAACAGGTGCTTTCTATGTTTGTACCCATCGAAAATGATCAAGAACCTACCGGATATGCCTTCTATGTTGGCACTTTGCAGCATTACCCGTTGTCATGCAGCCTATCATCTGAACCATATTATAAGCCTCCCTAGAACTTCCAACAGACACTTTGTCCCAAATGAATTGTACCACCTCGGTTCTTCAGCGCCTAAGACCATGTCATATACACACTAGAAAATAAAAGTATTTAAGTATCATAGAGATCCCTGAATGAGGCTGCAAAATGGTTGTTGACCAGGGCAAACTTCGAACCTTCCACCCACACGCCAACTCCCCCAACAACCGCGCTTCGATTCGCCATTAGCCCACTACATAAGCCTCCCACGCTTTCCCTCCAAACCTCACCAGCACCTCCTACTCCATTTGCACCTCGAGTCGGAGCTCAAAGGAAGCAGCTCAGCACAAGGAAAAAGGCTCCGAGTGTGTGCGCTCTGCTGCCATGGCGCGGCCAGGCCACTCGGCGTGGCTCGTCCTCGCGGCCGTGCTGCTGTTCGCGGCTGGCGCGACGGCCCAGGACTGCCTGTCCGCGACGTTCCAGGGGGGCCGGTCGTTCCTCAAGTGCAACTCCCTGCCCGTGCTCGGCGCCAGCCTGCACTGGACGTACCACGCGGAGAACGGCACCGCGGACATCGCGTTCCGGGCGCCGCAGAGCAGCGGCGGCTGGGTCGCCTGGGGTATCAACACCGACCGCCCCAACAGCATGGCCGGCAGCAGCGTGTTCATCGCCTCGCAGGACGGCAGCGGCGTCGTGTCCGTCCTCACGACCGTCCTGGAGAGCACGAGCCCCAGCCTGAACAACGGGAGCCTCAAGTTCGAGGTGCCGGTCCCGCCCACCGCCGAGTACTCGGGGGGCGTGTACACCATATACTCGACGGTGGCGCTGCCGGGGAACTCCACGCAGCAGAACACGGTGTGGCAGGCCGGCCCGGGCAACACCGGGTCGATATCGGCGCACCAGACGTCGGGGCCGAACTTGCAGAGCACCCTCAGGCTGGACTTCCTGTCCGGCCAGAGCACCGGGGCCTCCAACTCCAGGCTGCACCGGCGTAATGTGAGTTCTCCTCCTCCTACCTTTCCCAGCTTGATTAATTCAGTAAACAAAGAGAAATAGATACTACTTTGATTTTCTTGAATGGTTCAATGCTTGATTGGCTCGTTTCATTGTCGACATGTTTAGATGTTAGGTATGCTATAATAAGCAATGAAATATACGACGGCGACGTTGTATTTATTAAGATGTCATGATCAATTATTTCAGTTTAGTTGGAGATGACTGGAATTGTGACAGCTGTTCGATTGATCTATTTGGACGTGACATATAAAATCAGCCAAATGGTTTACTTTGACTCCCTAGGCTTTTAACAACACGATGTGATTACCTCAACAACTGGACATGGATGGGATTAGGAGGAACATATCCCTTTCGCTCATCTGTTTACAGAAAAAGACGGTCAAAACACAACTCCGAGAAGCAACAACTAGGGGAGCTGCACCATACCTCATAAATGTCACCTGCCCAAATTTACAAGCATGCTGTTAGGTACCTAGAACTGTCCAAGCTAGTACACTACACGCTTAACTTCCGCATGTTTTGATCAGAAAGCATCGTAATCTATATCGACACAGGGCACAGTAAGTACAATAGTATAGTTAACTAGTGACTATAACATTTGTCTATTTTATCTATAGTCTTCAAAAAAATAGTTCATACAATAAGGTAGCTATTACAATAACTATTTGGCCCTACGTGTAAGAGAGTGAAATGCATATTTTTACGTGCTATAGCTAGCTGTAATTTAGTAGCCAACTTCCTTCTCTCTTCCTTTCTCTCTCTGCCACGTAAGATTTTGTTGATATTATATTTGCTATAGCCTGCTGACTAAACCTTATTGTACCTGCTCTAAGCCCAGTTTCTGGGTAATTTAGTAATCTGCATCAAATTCAGCAGCCGTGAATTGTTGAACTTGCCCCGCTCGTTTCGGTTTCAGTTTCTGATTTCTGACTTATTTTTTTACTATTCATAAATTTCGTCTTTTTCTAAACTTTTACCTTTTTTGAGCTTTTTTGCTGGTTCTTTTTTCCCTATTCGTTTGCGTTGTCCATGATGAGCTAGCATATTTTTCTATTTTTAATTTTTTAAATTTAATTACGCCAAATAAGCAATCTTCAGTTACAGTAAAATTTCAACCGTTATAATACAATTTCAGCTATAAGCCACAACTTTTCAGCCCAACCAAGCAGGGCAACCTCAAAGGCCAATGTTTTTCTCCTTGATTTTGATCGAAAATTTATTTTTCTAACCATGGCACACATACATATATACAGATCCACGGTGTGCTGAACGCGGTGAGCTGGGGCGTCCTGATTCCCCTTGGCGCCATGATCGCACGGTACCTGCGCGTCTTCGAGTCCGCCGACCCGGCATGGTTTTACCTCCACATCGCCTGCCAGTGCTCTGGCTACATCCTCGGCGTCGCCGGCTGGGGCCTCGGGCTCAAGCTTGGCAGCGAGTCCAAGGGCACCACCTACCAGCCCCACCGCAACATCGGCATTGCCATCTTCTGCCTCGCCACTCTCCAGGTTCGTACAGCCACACACTTCAATCCTCTGTTCTGCAACGTTGTTACTGTTACATTGCCATGGCAGAAGCTGACTCGAAGCTTGCCTTATTCTATGATCAGGTTTTTGCTCTCTTTCTGAGGCCGGACAAGAAGAACAAGTACAGGTTCTACTGGAACATCTATCACCACTCCGTTGGGTACTCGGTGATCGTCCTGGCCGCCATCAATATCTTCAAGGGGCTCGACATCCTGAAGCCGGCCAGCGGCTGGAAGACGACCTACATTGTCATCCTGGCGACGCTCGGCGGCATCGCCCTCTGCCTCGAGGCCATCACGTGGGTGATCGTCCTGCGGCGGCGCAAGCGTGACGTCGACAAGTCGCACCGCGGCGCCAATGGAGCCAACGGCGCCGGCTGGCAGCACCAGCAGGGTGTATAATCAGATGTATGTGTGCATTGCACTACGCGTGTAGTTTTGCTGCGATGTGGTGGTGTTTTGAGATATGTTGTATCTTTCCCCTTTTCTTACCGCTTATTTAGAGTAGGTCATTTTTCTCTCTCTTTAGGGTTCTATGATGGCATTTGTATACATTTTTCTCGTTGATGTATGATTGCTTTTATTTATATGCATACTGTATGGTTTCGATTAGACGGTCCCGTACTAAATCACTGAAATTTAATTGATTGATCGAGTATTACAAGTGTTGTCGATGGATTTTATTATTCCTGTCATTGGCGAAATACTGATGATCGGATTTGCGATTCAAGGGAAGCATCGGATGTTCGGTGTAATATTCGACAAGTCTTATAAAGAAGTTCCCTTCAAAAAAAAGTATAAAGAAGTTCATAGTCCAACAATTACGTACTATATTTTTTTTGGCTAAGTGAAAATTATGTGCTGTAATAACATTCAATACAATCCGGTGTAATAAACAATCCTGCGTCTACCCTTTCATGCAACTTACTTTTGCTCTTGTGATGTAACCTTCTGCTGTTCTACACGCGGTAGTTCACCCACTCAACCAGATTTGATAAAAAAGCCTGAAGATGTGGCTGGTTTCTATGCCAGTGGCGCGACCGAATTTTCTTTAGTCTTAATCTGAAATAGAAAACGTTAGTCCTGCACTCCTGCTCGGCATTTCGGTTGATTTTTATTTTCAACTTCTTTCAGTAATCATTATTCATTTATCTATTTATTACTAAAAATCAATAACAAATGTTTTAGAGTCGTTAAGAAAAAAGAAAAAGCTAAAAATTCTCAAAAAAAAAATAAAACACCTGGCCCTTAATCAAATGGGTCCTAATTAAACAAAACTATAGCAGCCGTCAGATGTCATTGATTAAAGATATATTTCTTTTTAACTTAAAAGAGATGATAATTCTTAATAATATTTTATTGCTTAAAGATATATTTTTCTTAATTTAGAAGAGGAGATAATCCTTATTAATAAACAAATCTTAGAGTTTCACACACCTCCGCACATCAATTTTTTTCCTCGGCTGGCGCGCGCGGAAAAAGAAGAAGCGGCAAGCGCCTCAGAGCATCTCCAATAGTGACTTATGAACTAGCTCTAAGCATATTATTTCATATTTTAATAGAAGAGAGAGAAAAGTTATCTCTTGGTCAAGAGCTAGTCTCATACACACATTCCAAGATTATGTGAGAGTGTCATGTGATGCTATTTATGTTACCTAAACTCAGCAGGCCTGATAGGAGGTTATAAGGCCCAGAATAGGCCATGTGTAATGACATAAGTGCCCTGGAGGATGACTAGATATAAGGGTATAACTGTAAAGCACTCCTCATGTGTACATATATATGGATACAGCCATGGGAGAAGCTGCACCATTACTCATCTCCTCACTCTCCACTACCATATCTCTGCTTGGTCCAGAACCACAACGATTGGCGCCGTCCGTGGGAGGACAGAGTAAGCCCGAAACACGAAAAAGGATGGCACCGAAAAAGCTTCGCTAACGGCGCGAAGGGAAAGAAGGCGGCGGGTCGGAGCGTCGCATGGGTACGTGGCCGGCATCGGCCGCGGCGAAGCGCGGTGGCGACGCAGTGCGGTGGTCGAGGAAGTCGACGTTCGCGGCTGCGACGACCAACCCCGCCACCGGCGCGCGACGACCAACCCGTGGTCGAAGACGCCGACGCGGGCGCGGCAACGACCGACCCGCCGACGCGACGGCGGCCGACCTCGCCGCCTCGCGCAACCTCGCCGTAGCGCGGACCGGCGATTCGAGGTAGCCACAACGGAGCGACCGCAGCTCGGGAGCTCGCGACGCGTCGTGCGCGCCGATCCGTCCGTTAGGCGTGCCGGCGCCCCGCCCGACAGCGGTGGAAGCGCCCTGCTGGCGGCCCTCAAAGCGTTCCAGCAGGAGCTGGGGGATCTTTGCGGGGCTGTCCGAGACATACAAGAGGCTCGGAGCCAACAGGCCGCGCCGGAGCCCACGCCGGAAAGGGCGGACAGCCGCGACGCCCCCACATCCAGCCGCGTCCCGCTACGACTCCGACACCAACCAGGCCGGTGCCTCGGCAAAAGCCGAAGATCAGCCGAAGGACGGTTCTTCGAAGGGAAAACGTAAGCAGGAGTCGTCCAAGGATGCGCCCGACCGCAGGGACGCCCCGCACAAGGAGCCGTCTGATAGGCCCAAGCATGGCCAGTAGAAGTCGCGGTGAGGCCGGTACGTTCTCGACATCGAAGGTGGTTCCGACGAAGGCGCTCCCGCGGGCCGGGGCAGTCGGGTGAACGTGACCTCATGCTGTGCCCAGTCCGGCGGTGTCTGTGCTGGATATGCCGCCACGTGGTGTAGCCTCCGCACGTAGGCCTTCCGCTGCCGTGCCGAGGCAAACTCCAACGAGGAGCCTCCGGAGATAACATTGATAACCCTTCGGTGGGTGGCCTCCGGAGCCTGTAGCTGCAGAAAGCCCTCCTGAGGCTGCTGCACGTGGGCCTGAATCCGCAGAGGACCCTCATGGGGCTGCGTCCCTTGTGTCTGAATGTGCACGGGGGCTTCGTATGGGTGCTGTACGTGGGCCACCACGGCGGGCGTGCTTCCGTGTTCTGCCCTCGGTGACGCTGCCGCGAGCGCCGCGATAGAGGTGCACGTCGCGGTGTCGTGGTTCCCACGCCGTGGATCGCGCACCACGCCCCGGTGTTGGTCGTCGTGATCTCCACGGCCTTTATCGCCGCGCCTCGGCCACGGCGCGCCCGCCTCGGCGCCCCGACCGCCCGGCCCCGAGCGCCGTCGGAACCGCCGATGTCGAGGACGTCTCGCCTCACCGCGACCTGCTGCCACGCTTGGGCCTATCGGACGACTCCTTGTGCGGGCGCCCCGTGGTCGGGCGCATCCTGGACGACTCCGCACGTTTTCCTTCAAGAACCGTCCTTCGGCCGATCTTCGCTTTGCCGAGGCACCGCCTGGTTGGTGTCGAGTCGCCACCTTGCCTTCGCCGCGGCCCTCTTCCGCTCGGCGTATTCCTCCATTTTGTCAAAGAGCCGTCACTAACTTAATTGGTTTCCGTGCGTTGTACTCGGCCATCGGACCGCGAAGGCCCTGTATGGCTGCATTGACAACGGTGGTTTCATTAACATCTTTGACTTGACAACGATCTTCGCGGCGTTGAAGTAGTCCCGAGTTTCTCGAAGGTTTCGCTACGCGAAGAGTCGGTCCGCGTCGACCGCTCGACATAATTTCCTTGAAAGTTGTTGTGAAGGCGGTCGCGATTTGCTCCCACGCGTAGATGGAGTTCGGCTCTATGGTAAAAACCAGAGAGCACCACTCCTGCAACGCGAGGGGAGTCCTTCGCCTTTGTGGTGTCATCTCCGCGCGGCCTCGATTGCGATTTCGCACACGCCGCACGAACTCGCGGGGTCCGTGTCGCCTTTGTAGGGCTCGATGACACCGGGAATTTGAAGTCTTGGGCCACGCCGCTTGCGTAGTCCCGCCAAAGCGGGGACTCGGATCGACGCGCCGTAGCGGACGCGGCTGGATGTGGGGGCGTCGCGGCTGTCCGCCCTTTCCGGCGTGGGCTCTGGCGCGCCACCGGCGCGCTGTTGGCTCGAGCCTCTTGTATGTCTCGGACAGCCCGCGAAGATCCCCGCTCTTGCCGAACGCTTTGAGGGCCGCCCAGGCGCTCCACCGCGCAGGCGGGCGGGGCGCCGGCACGCCTAACGGACGGATCGGCGCGGCACGACCGCGTCGCGAGCTCGAGCTGCTGGTCGCTCCGTTGTGGCTACTCGAATCGCTCGGTCCGCGCTACGGCGAGGGTTGCGCGCGAGGGCGGCGAGGGTCGCCGCCGCGTCGGCGGGTCGGTCGTCGCCGCGCCGGCCGACGTCTTCGACCACGGGTTGGTCGTCGCGCGCCGGTGACAGGTTGGTCGTCGCGCGCAGTGACGGGTTGGTCGTCGCAGCGAACGCCGACGCCTCGACCACCGCACTGCGCCGCCACCGCGCCGCCGCGCCGATGCCTAAGCCCCGGTACCCATGCGACGCCCGACCCGCCGCCTTCTTTCCCTTCGCCGCGTTTGAAGCTTTTTCGGTGCCATCCTTTTTCAGGTTTCGGCTTACTCTCGTCCTCCCCACGGACGGCGCCAAGCTGTTGTGGTTCTGCATCAAACAGAGATATGGTAGTGGAGAGTGAGGGAGATGAGTAATGGTATGGCTTCTCCCCATGGTCTGTATCCATATATATGTACACATGAGGAGTGCTTTTACAGTTATATCCTTACATCTGGTCATCCCTCCAGGGGCACTTATGTCATTACACATGGCCTATTCTGGGCCTTATAACCTCCTATCAGGTCTGCTGGGTTTAGGTGGGGGCCACCCCTACAACATTAGTACTATTGAAGAAGTTATCTTAGACCTAGTAACTAGCTCATACTGTTGGAGATGCTCTCATGTGGTGACTCCTTCCTCCATCGGTGTGCTGCCTTCATGCGGTCTCGCGCGGAAAGAATTTCACGGCGTCATGACCGAGAAGAAAAAATTCAAGCGCTTCGCCTGGCAGGGAATGACTTCACAAGCGAAAGAATGCTAGGAATGGGTTGTGGCCAGTTCAACTTTCGGATGTGGGTTGTGGCCAGTTAGCGTATTGCATGGCCTGTACCACTATACGAGCGAGCCAACTGAGTTGTACAGTCTGGCCCGTTGTAGCTCGTCTTTTCCCCAACGCCCAGTCTCTCCAACGTCCAACCCCTCGATACACGCAGCACTCGGAATAGAAACTGGCGGTGATCGCGGCGCTGGCCTCGCACAACCTGGTGTTCCTCCGCGATCAGGCGAGGTGTGAAAAATACGAGGTCTCGTATTTTCCTTCCTAGTATACTAGGTCATTTTTTTCTATGACTTATAATTTTTAGTTACAGCTGATAGTATCTATATTTTTCAAAACGACAACGGACGACAGAGACGTGGATGCGTATATGGCCTTAGGCTCGAGAAACCATTTTAAAAATCTGTTTCAAGAAGTCATGCTATTTGTTTTAACTTTCGGAGAAGCCAAAAGTCTAAAAATATAGACCTAGTTCTTTTTAGGTTATGACTTATAACTTCTCTTGAATAAATAAACGGGATGATTTTTTCGCCGCTATTTCGAAGTGGTTTGTCGTGACAGTCTTTTTGTAGTGATTTATCAGCATTTGATTTGCTTATATAATATTTATGTTAGAAATAAAAAAAATATAAGTTGTAGTTGAAAAGAAATCAATCATACCATGAAACCACTTACACAAAGCAAAACATGCGTCTCACAATGTCAGAACCCTTGCAGATGCTCATCACAAGTTGGCAAACAACCCGAACTAGTTTAGAATGAAATAATACAATATCAGTTGTGTCAGCACGGAAACATAATCCTTAGCAGAGCACCTACTCAACCAACAAACCAAGATACAGTACATTCCTACAAGCAATTCACATGATATAACACAAACAGGCATCAATTAACAACTTGGGGAGGTAGGTCAGGCATCCTTTTGCCCTTTGGGCATTAAAATCGACAAGTTCCAGTGTATTGGTTTCCATGTTAACAGCAGCTAACCATGCCGTTGTGACATTGGAGTTGTTGGGAGTGGCTCTACCTTCCTAATTGATCTACTATGCCAAAGACTCATGCATATGTAATTATGTGACATTCAATATATATATATATATATATATATATATATATATATATATATATATATATATATATATATATATATATATATATATATATATATATATATATATATATATATATATATATATATATATATATATATATATAAACATATTTGCATTTACTATTACAGACCCTAAAGAAAACATTTGTATAATCAAACTCTTTGTGACTATAAATATGGCTCTTAGGGTGCCATAGAGGGAACTCATTTTTTTGAGAGAAAAGGTCTAGGTAATAATAGTAACATGATGTTTACCTTCTACATTGTTCCTTACTGTCTAAGGTTTCGAATAGCCCCCTAAGACTCTCTGTGGCCCTATTATCTACTGTTTGACACGTAACCATAATAAGTCATGGCTCACCTTGCACGTCACATAAACAATAGCATCATTGTCCACGATCAGGATGGGAGCAGAACTAATCAGCCCGTTCAAGGCTAGCCTTTTGGCCTTGTGATCCCATAGCTCAGGCAGCAAAACAGTGTATCTTTCGTCGACCGTGATGTCAGCAGTGTCAATAGTGAAACACTCGTCCCAATCCCTTGAAAAAGTCACACTACTCCGAGAGGCGGCCTTCCAACCATAATCGATGCCGTCGGAGTCTGCGGTGTCCACACCGTCCACCTTCTGGGTGCACGGGCTACCATCCTTGTCATGATGAAATTCTATGTCAACAAACTTGATTAAACCATTGCAGCAGATGACATCCCTGTCGTAAGGTCTTACGACCTCCCAGGACCTTTTACGACCGGTTAGAGTCGTTTACGACCGGTGAGAATCAAATACGATCGGTTCGAGTACTTACGACCAATTCGAACGCTTCAATCTCCTCCGATTGCTTTTTCAACGTGGTCGTAAATTTATCAGAGCAATTTACAACCGCTCCGCGATCTCGCTGCCGCTGCCTTCCTTCACCGCTCAAGATACCGTGATCGAAGCCTTCTCACGATCACGCAGTTGATCTTGGTGATCATCGTTCACCGTGGTCGAACACGCATGCGACCACGTTCACTTCCTTCAACGTGGTGGAGTTGCTTCCGACCACGCGTTCGCCTTCTCGGTGTAGTCGTAGCTCGTTACGACCACCTTCGACTCCTACGCCGTAGTCGTAACTCCTCCCGATCACGCTTGCGGTGATTGTGAGTCCTTTCGACCACGTCTTATGCAAACACACGACAAAATAATACTCGTGTTTCTCCTCTTTTGGTCTTTTCTCAATTGCTTGGTACATAGATTACATGGCTCTAAGCCTCTTTTTATACCCGGCTGTCCTACTTCAACACGGGTTCTCAATATCTACTCCGACTGATTCTAATACGACTTTGACTAGGTTTCCACCTACGACTTTGAATTGCGGCTGCAATTCGACGATACACCCAAATTTTGCACATGACTCTAAAACAAGATTATTTACAACATTCTCTCCCTAATCTTGTTTTTCAACTTCGATCATGCCAATCTTCTTCTTCATCTCTGAAAACTTTATCCGCCCCAGCGACTTTGTCAATATGTCCGCTACGTTTCTTGGTTACGATATAGTTGATATCGATCTTCCCCTCTTCGACACAATCTCTGATATAGTGATATCTTGTGTCTATGTGTTTGCTTCTATCATGTAGAACCGGATTCTTGCTCAGTGATATTGCAGATTTGTTATCAACCCTGAGCGTTACCTTTTGAACTGCTTCGTTTGACAACTCGCTTAATAGTCGAGCGAGCCAAACTCCCTGACACGATGCTGCGCTCGCTGCGATGTACTCGGCTTCACACGAAGATAATGCAACCACCTTTTGCTTCTGGGTTTGCCAGCTGATCGGACTCTCCCCGAGCACAAACATTATGCCTGTCGTGCTCTTTCGATCGTCGACATCTCCCGCCATGTCGCTATCATCGAGTCCGCCACCGCAACGACTTTCCACCTCCTTTCTGTCATGAATCCGAGATTCAAAGTACCTTTGATGTATCTCGGGATGTGCTTCACGGCATTCATATGCTCCTGAGTCGGTTTCTCCATGAAACGACTTACGATCCGACCGCAAACGAGATGTGCGGTCGGTGTGCACCGATACCGTAGACTTCCGACAATGCTCCTATAAGTCGTGGCATCAAGCGGTGATCCTGGGCTGTCTTGCTCAACTTCGATGATTCTCCATTGGGGTTTGACATGGATTGCACTCTTCCATACCGACTTCTCCAGAATCTTTCGAGCATATCCCGACTGACAAAGTGTTATGCCGTTGTCGGTTTGATTTACTTCAATGCCGAGGTAGTAGCACAGAAGTCCCAAATCGGTCATTTTGAACAGCCTCTTCATCTCTTCTTTAAACCTCATAATCTCCTTGAACTCGATCCAAGAATGACCAAGTCGCCCACGTAAACGCCCACGATCGACCGTTCTTCATATCTCCCTTGAGTATACCGCATGTTCAGAGTTGCTTCTTCTGAACCCGAGTGCCGTTAGACTTTTGTCAAGCTTCAAATTCCATGCTCGTGGTGCTTGCTTAAGTCCGTAGAGAGCTTTGTTCAGCTTCAAGACTTTCTCGGCTTGCTCCTTGGATTGAAAACCCGGCGGTTGAGAGACATAAACTTCCTCCTTAATGTCTCCGCTCAAGAACGCCGTTTTCACGTCCATGTGATGAATTTCCCATCCACCGCTTGTTGCCAACGCAAGAAGTAGTCGTATAGTCTCCATATGAGCTACTGGGGCAAAGACTTCTTCGTAGTCGATGCCTTGTTTTTGAACATACCCTTTCGCCACAAGTCGTGCTTTGTGTTTTACGACTTCTCCCTTGGAATCCTTTTTTACCTTGAAGATCCACTTTAAACCGATCGCTCGATGACCCTTTGGCAAATCGGTGAGTTCCCAAGTGTTGTTGTCTTCAATGGATTTCAGCTCTTCCCGCATAGCGCTTCTCCAATGTTCCTCTCCGTCGCTTCTTCATAGCTTTGGGTTCTTGGTATTTGTGTATAGTAACTCTTGATCGCCTTTGGTTCGGTTTGTGCATAAATCTCACTTATGCTTCTCATCTTGGTATTCTATCACCGGAATCTTCTTCATCGACTCTTCTTCATTAGGTGAGACTTCCTGATCATCAGCACCGGTCGAATTTTGGCTTTGAGATGTGGTCGTAGCTTCTTCTGGTATTGTCGGCATCGATGGCTCGACTTCGAAGGTTACCCACTTCGACATGTCTTTCTCAATGTCCTCGTGTTCTTCCCACTCCCAATGTTTGTTCTCTTCAAGACCACGCTCTGCCACATGAATCTTCTTTTCGACCGGATCATAGCACTGTGACGCCTTGGTGCCCGGTTCCGAGCCAAGATAAATCATCCGTCCGCTCCGGTCGTCTAGCTTCTTGAGATAAGTGGATGGCTTCACATGGGCTAAGCATCCAAGACCCTTAGATGCTCGACATTGGGTTTTCTTCCGACCACTCGCTCATATGGAGTGACTCCATCCGGTGATCGCGTGGTCGCACGATTTAGCGAGATAGACAAAGATGTCGCATCGCATACCAAAGTCTCCGGGCAGAATCGGCTCTTCAACGGACTTCGTGCCATTTCGACCACGGTCGGTTTCTTCTTTCTACGACTCCGCTTTGTTGAGGTGAATACGGAGCCGTGAAGAGTCTTGTAATACCCTTCTCTTCACAAATCGAGTCGAACTCTTTCGCGAGAATTCTCCTCCTCGATCCGACGACCGACTTCACCTTTTGTCGACTTCGTTTGACAAGAGTTACGAACTTCGAAAGTTCGTCTTTGCCTCATCTTTGCTCTTTCGCATGTACACCCACATGGCTCTTGAATAGTCATCCACGATCAACATGAAGTATTGATTCCGGCATCATGCGAGGTGTGATTGGTCCGCATGCATCCACGTGAACCGGGCCGAGTGGTTGCGAAGCTCAAACTCGTCTCTTGTGGAAAACCGCTACGAGTTTGTTTCGCCACCGAGCACCTTCGCAGACTTGCTTCGGTGGTCGATTGTCGTAATCCGACCACCATCTCTTTTCCCGCCATCGTGTTGAGACTCGAAATTCAGATGTCCGAATCTTGCGTGCCATAGCCGAGCCGCATCATCGGTTGTAGTCTTCATACACTTCGCCAGCATGCTTCAATTTGAATTTTATGCAGACGATTTACCGTTCTCTGTACTTTCATTAGTAGTCGTTCGGTGTGGTCGTACATCTTCGTGTAGGTGTCTTTGAGTTCAATCCGACAACCTTCTTGATCAATTGTCCAAGGCTTATAATGTTGCTTCGTAGACTTGGAATGTAGTATACATTCGACAATCTCCTCGCTTCCATCCTTGACCATTGCATCGATCGTGCCTCTCCCTTTTATCTGAATGGTCGAGCCGCTCTCAATCGTACTCTTCCAAGCACATTCTTATTTAATTCATAAAACATCGAGTACGCACTCGTCATGTGGTTGCTTGGCTCCGTTGTCGAGATACCACCGCCATCCGCTCTTGAGTGCGCTCTCCTTTCTCCAATGCACTCGGAAACACTTTTCCTCGTTTAATAGAACCATTGTCGGTTCGTCTGCAGTCTGAGCGACAACAAAGAATGTCGGCTCTTTGTGCTCATCCGTTTGAGCCAGTTTGCTTCTTCTACTCTCTTCTTACTCCGGCAATTTGCAGCATAGTGACCATACTTCTTGCGGTTGTGGCATCGATGTGGCTCCGACATTCGGGCGTAATGTCCGAATTTCTCGCACGTAGCATCGATATCGACTTATGCATGCGGTGATTGCTATCTCCACGCCACCACGACCTCCTCGACCACCTCTTCCACGGCCACTCGGCCATAGCCTCGCCCTTGTCCTCGCCATGAGACGCGCGCGCCACGACCACGCCCACGACCGCCCCTTGATGATGATTCTCCTCGGTTCTTCGTGTCTTCCTTTACAAACAATGCTTGTTGGTTGTAAGGCCCTTGTCCTTCATTGTCGGCTTGATAACTCTTCGAGAAGCCGCTCGTGTGCTTTGAGCGCTCGGTCACCTCTTCAATCTTCATCTTCGAGAGGTCCCGTGAGTACATAAGTGTAGTCACAACCGGAGAAACTTCTCTGGCGCACTCGTAAGTACTTCTTCACCGCCACTTCATCTTTTAGATCGTCACGAGAGATTTGATCTCATTTACGACTTCATTGAATCGACTGAGAATTCTTCCACTGGCCCGACTCTTCCCCATCTTCATGGCTTCAAACTCACTTCTTAAGGTTTGAAGTCGAACTTCCTTCACTCGATCTACTCCTTCATGCATGGTTCGCAGAGTAGTCCAAACTTCCTTATTTGTCTCCTTGCCGACTAGTCGCATCATTGAGTCGGGCACGCTTGATAGATCGCTGCCATCGCCATTTTGTCGAGACGATCATCGAGGACCTTGTCCTTCTCCTTTGGTTCGACCGCACTTGCACGCCTTGCGCGATCATGTTGACCTTCATCTTCATCGCCTGCACCGGATAGTTGTCCGAATCGAGGATCGGCATCGCAGCCGACACGCTCGCCGCCGTGTCACCATGTTTAACCACTGCTCTGATACCAAATGTCGTAAGGTCTTACGACCTCCCAGGACCTTTTACGACCGGTTAGAGTCGTTTACGACCGGTGAGAATCAAATACGATCGGTTCAGAGTACTTACGACCAATTCCGAACGCTTCAATCTCCTCCGATTGCTTTTTCAACGTGGTCGTAAATTTACTGTAGCAATTTACAACCGCTCGCGATCTCGCGCCATTGCCTTCCTTCACCGCTCAAGATACCGTGATCGAAGCCTTTCACGATCACGCAGGTGATCTTGGTGATCATCGCTCACCGTGGTCGAACACCATGCGACCACGCTCACTTCCTTCAACGTGGTCGGAGTTGCTTCCGACCACGCTCGCCTTCGGTGTAGTCGTAGCTCGTTACGACCACCTTCGACTCCTTACGCCGTAGTCGTAACTCCTCCCGACACGCTTGCGGTGATCGTGAGTCCTTTCGACCACGCCTTATGCAAACACACGACAAAACAATGCTCTGTGTTTCTCCCTCTTTGGTCTTTTCTCAATTGCTTGGTACATAGATTACATGGCTCTAAGCCTCTTTTATACCGGCTGTCCTACTTCAACACGGGTTCTCAATATCTACTCCGACTCGATTCTAATACGACTTTGACTAGGTTTCCACCTCGACTTTGAATTGCGGCTGCAATTGACTTGACACACCCAAATTTTGCACATGACTCTAAAACAAGATTATTTACAACAATCCCAAATCAACCGCACGCAGAATAGCCCATGTCATTCTTGTTGCGGGCATTGGGCGATTGGACGAAACGCACTACAGGATCCTCATTGAGCACATCACACACCAAAATATCCCACCAAAGATCGACCTAGCCCAACGAGTCTCCTCCGACGGCAATCACCTTGTTGTTTCTATGGAGCAGCACATTACGATCAAGGTCCATGCATTTGTCCCTGTGAGACAGCAGGTCACTTTAGTGTTCCACGCCTTGCTCTCGGACGAGTAAAGGAAGAGCTTATACATCCAAACGACATCGGTGATGACGGGTGGATGGCAACCACGACAAAGTCCTCACCCTGCCGCCGCCGCCATAGGGTAAGGTGTCGGCCACCCGGGTCGAAGGCACGCAGAGGGGGATTTGCTCAAGAGACAGTTCCTCGAGGCTGGCCCAGAGAAGAAATAATCGCCGTCGCGATTTGCCCAAGGAGATGCGAAAGAAGATGAGGTCACCCTGCGTGCCGATGACGTGGGCCGACTTGGCAAAGTTACCGTAACGCCCCGTTTCGGCGCAGACGGACACGGCA
Organism: Dendrocalamus sinicus; assembly: GCA_036346575.1. NCBI lineage: Eukaryota > Viridiplantae > Streptophyta > Magnoliopsida > Poales > Poaceae > Dendrocalamus > Dendrocalamus sinicus. The sequence continues at coordinate 51,136 of JAYEVI010000148.1, forward strand.
TTCGTAACTATTCAAACATGAGCAGTTAAGGAGTGTCGCGCAAGAGTATACCATTGCATGCTTACAACAAAAGTCCAGCATATATTTGACATACGGATTAACATCCAGTTTTTAATGGGCGTGCAAGCCCAAAGTATATTACATTACAAAAGGCTCCAGAACCGCTTGAGCGGCGGAGACCTACGACCAAGGATCCTCGTCAAGAAAAGATCCTCAGGACTTCTTCAACGGGAGTCCTTCTCCTTCGTCTTGATCCTCTAAAGGTTGGATTAAGCAAGCCGTGAGCCAAACAACGGCTCAAAGAAATCCCAAAAGGGATCTTAATTTACTATATGCACGGAAATTCCAAGGAAGGGTGTATACTTGGTTTATTACATTTGGTGGATGCAATTTTATTTGCAAACATTTTCATAAGACGGACACAAAACTTACTCCTTAAGATCTCAGGGGTTTTCATCAAGAGTTCATTAACCAACTAACCAAGTTAAAGTATTTACAAATCTACTTAAGCTTTGCTTCTGGAATCACCCAAGTGACACAGCTCCAATAACCGGGAGCACGGCGTATTCGAATACCATTTATTTGACTCTGCAGAGTTTGCTCAGCTTTACCCACACGATTCCTCAACTCCCGCTAAAGAGTTAAGAACGCCGTGTCGTTTCTCGCTCAACTCTTTATATAGGCTCTACCAAAGAGAATTCACTCAGTCCGCTCACACCCACCCACACACACACACACACAAGAGAGGACAACGTCCGCTTCGAGTGAATTCCACCGTTGTTAGGCTTCCGCAGCACGGCCAGCCTAACCTTACTGCTACCCTCCTGTAGAGTTTCAATCGAGTTGAGCAGCTAATCGACAAGTGTTGACAAGTCAACTCCCGTGGTTGAGCGATCAACCGTGACATTTGCTCAGCGTAAGGGTTTCAGTCCTTATATTTTCACATGGCCCGCAACCTCGCCAGGTCCGCGACCCAAACTAAGGTAAGCGGTGGGCGTAGACCGTCCCGCGGTTTCCCACTCACCCTTACCCTACTCCAGCCCTAGGATAAGAGGTGGGCAAAGACCGTCTCGCGGCTCTTCCCCAACTCTTACCCTACCTTGTGCACGCCGGCACTCTCCGCTCTAAGATACGGTGTCCCATATCACCCTACCTTAGAGTCGGGTTTTCCAGATTCTATTGGCCCACAGCCACAACCTTATTAGTGTAACATTTTTGCATGATAATAATAACCTACAATTCTCTAGAATATCAGATAATTATTTCTAGGGTTTCAAAGGCATGGCTACAATTTAATCATGGCATTTAACGGTGATAGGACTAACTATATCACATGACATTCTAAACATTTTATTTTTATTTTCGAACTAATATTTCAGAACTAGCTCAATGCAAATAATGTATTAACATATTTAAACATTATGGGATACAATATGATCAAAGGATTTGGGACTTGCCGTCTATCAGGACGATCTCAAAGAAGCTCGAACGTCAAGCACCGGATCCCGAACCGCTCCTGGCTTCCGGGATCTCCGACACTAACGCAAACAATTAAAATAAATTAAATCCAGCTTGAGACTAATCAAGCGAGGCAAAATAAACTAATTAAAAAGAAATAAATTGCATAAACACCCCAAATGGAATTTTAGGAATTTTTCTAGGATGAATCTGTGGAAAAGGAGTTCACCACTGGGTCAGGAATAATATTTGGAGCAAAGTGGTGAAATTTGGGAATTTTGGGAATTTCTGTGATTTTCTAGGATTTATTTGGATTTTCCGCATTTTTGAAATTGGTAAATCATCGAAATTAGTGTGAGCAGTGTCGGGCCGCCTTATGGCTACAAAGTGGCTCGGCCCAACGAACGGCTGCGTGCGTGGCTAACGTGTGCTGCCAGCCAGCAAGGCTCTCGTGAGAGAGAAGCGGGCCGAGGAGGCGGCCCGGCCAGGCGTAGCGCCGCGTGGTCCGGATGACCGACGCGTGGGCGAGCGAGCGCAGGATGCGGGCGGATCGAGGCTCGGATGGAGTGGACGAAGATCGGACGGCTGGGATTTAAGGGAGGTGGCGAACCGCACGGAGGATCCAACGGTGAAGTTAAATGGCAGCCGCGGATCCGATGGCGAGGAGGGGCCACGTCGTCGTCTTCCACCTCCACCGCTTCGGTGACCGCATGGCGGGTCATGGTGGCGGCGGCGCCGGGCGCTAGAGGGCTCGTCGGCGATCACCGAGGGCTTGGCGGGTAGAGGGGACAGCGGGAACCCATTTCGGGTAGTTAGCATTTGCGGGGACCAAAGGGAGAGAGGGAGGGAGAAGGGGTGGTTCGGGATTTCATGGTGGAGAGGGTTGCCGCGCGAGGAAGCTTAATCGCCGCGCTACACGCTCAAGGGGACTAGGGGCTCACATTGGTGGCGAAGTGGAAGGCGGAGAGCTGCGGAGCGAGCCGCCACGGAGAGGTGCGGCGGCCGGGGAGGGTCGTCGGCGCTGGCGCAGCACAGAGCTTCACCTGGCCAGGGGCAAACACCAAAAGGATTAGCATACCGCGGAGGTGCCCTGGCCGAATGCAATTGCAGAAAGGAGGAGAGGGGAGGGAGTTTGGCTCCCAGGGGCCACCGGCACAGGGGAGGCTGGCGGCGGAGCTACGGGCGGCGGGAGCTCAATCGGCTGCCTGGGTGCTCTGGAGTGGTGGGAGAAAGTAGGAGGTGGTGGGAAGCTCGGGAGCAAAGGGAAAGGGGGAGCTGGGGGCGTTTATACCGAAATGGAGGGGAGCGAGGCCGGGAGAAGGCCTGGCGGCGCGGGGCGGCAGGAGGAGGTGGGGAGCAGGTCGGGCGTCTCCTCCGCAGACGGCGGTGACCGGAGGAGGACGCCGCGCCAGAGCGACTAAAGGCGAGGACGGAGCGGGTGAGCCGCGGCCGGGGCGGGTGCGTCGCGCGCGAGAGAGGGCGCGCAGTGTGGGGTCGAGGCGAGGGCGGCGACGTGGCGCGAGGGTGGCCACGCGCCGGACAGTGGCGGTCGGGACGGCGAGGCGGTCCGAGGCGCAGCGCGGCGCGGGCGGCGGCGCGGCGCTGGCTGGGCACAGCAGCGCAGCAGCGCGCAGCGCGCGGCTTGAGGAAGGCGAGCCGCGCGCGCGCCAACCCGGATGGGGGGAGCGGGAAGCGCGGGAGAGGGAAGGCGGAAAGGGGAGGCGAGCGCCAATGAAGTGGAGAAAGCGGAATGGCCGAGAAAGGAAAGCGCATTTCCGACGAAACTTTCCCGAAAAGGAAAGTTTTCAAAATTCATCCAAAAATGCAGCAAAAAGCGCAGAAAATTATTTTGAATTTTTCCAGGGCTTTTCAACCTACCCCCCTTAAAAGAATCTCGACCCCGAGATTAGCTTGGTCCAGGGAGTAAGTTGGGGAAATCTCGCTGCAAATCTGACTCTCGTTCCCAAGTTGACTCTTGGTGTATGATTCTTCCATCAGACTGCGAACCCGACGTTCTTGTTTCGAGCCGCCTTCTGCGCTCCAAGTATTTGTAGTGGTTCTTCAAAGATATGTGCAATCATCTTGCAATTCAATGTCCGATGGTGGCACTTCATCTGATGGTGGCGAGACACTTCCAAGCGGGATACGTGGAACACATTGTGAATTCTGGATAAGTTGGGCGAAGCCGCACTTGATAAGCTACTTCCCAACTCTTCCAATTATCTCAAACGCCCCACATATCTTGGTGCTAATTTGCCTTTGACTTGAAATCTCTTGACGATTTTGAACGGGTGACTTTGATGTAGACATAATCTCCAACTTCAAAACTCAAGTCTTTCCGCGTTATCCGCATAGTTCTTCCGTCGGTCTTGTGCCATCTTCACCGTCACGACAATCCCGACGTGTGCTTCGCATCTTGAGCAACTGAGGACCAATGAGTTGTCGTTCTCTGTTTCGCCCGATTCGGTGGAGTCCTCGCATTTTCTCGCCATAAAGTGCTTCAAACGGTGCCATTTGAATATGGCTTGATAGCTGTTATTGTATGAGAACCGAGCAAATGGTAGCGGTGTTCCATGTTGCTCCATACACTATCGCGCAAGCTCTCAACATGTCTTCTAAAATCTGATTGGTTCTCTCTGTTTGTCCATCTGTCTGTGGGTGATATGCTGAGCTGAAATTCAGATCGGTGCCCATGGCTTCATGCAACTTTTCCCGTAACTTGGACGAAATCGTGCTCCTCTATCTGACACAATCTTCTTCGGAACTCCATGCAGTGCCACAATTCTGGTTAAGTATAACTCGGCAAGTTTATCCTTCCCATAAGTTTGCTTGATCGGGAGGAAATGGGCCACCTTGGTCAATCTATCAACAATGACCCAAATAGCATCATATCCCTCACGAGTCTTGGGAAGTCCCGTGATGAAGTCCATACCAATGCTATCCCATTTCCATTCAGGAATTGGCAAAGGTTGCAACAATCCTGATGGTTTTTGGTGGTCTATCTTGATCTGTTGGCAGACATCACATTTAGCTACATATTCTGCCACTTCTTTCTTCATTTGGTTCCACCAATACCTCTTTTTCAAATCCTGATACATCTTTGTGCCTCCTGGATGAATTGAGAATTGAGAGGAGTGGGCTTCAGCTAAGATTAACTCTCTCAATTCTTTCTTGTTGGGTATGCAGTAGCGACCACGGAAAGTAAGGATTCCATGTTCGTCTATAGCATACTCTGATGAATTTTCTCCTTGAATATCCTTTTTCAGTTTTTGAATCCCTTCATCTTCATCCTGGGCTGCTTTAATCTGCTCTGGCAATAGTGGTTGAATCTCTAAGGCTGCTTCTTCACCTTGTTCTGTGATTACCAAGTTCAGCTGTAATATATCTCTCTGCAATTCAGGTGGGTACTGATTGTTGCGCTTTGCTTGGACGAGCTTTACGGCTAAGGGCATCAGCAACTACATTTGCCTTTCCCGGGTGATACTGGAGATCAACATCATAATCCTTGATTAGTTCTAGCCATCTGCGCTGTCTCATGTTCAATTCTGGTTGTGTGAACAAATACTTCAAACTCTTGTGATCTGAGAATATCTCACAACGATTTCCTAGCAGGTAGTGCCGCCAAATTTTGAGAGCATGCACCACAGCTGCTAGCTCCAAATCGTGTGTGGGGTAATTCTCTTCATGCGGCTTCAACTGTCTTGATGTATAGGCAACAACTTTTCCATCTTGCATAAGCACACAACCCAAACCCTGTTTTGAGGCATCGCATAAATCAAACTCCTTCTCCGGATTGGGTAAAATCAACACTCGTGTTGTTGTCAACTTGGTCTTCAACATCTGAAAGCTTTCTTCACATGCATCAGTCCATGTGAACGGTTTATCTTTCTTCAACAATTGGGTGAGTGGACGAGACATTCTTGATAAACCTTCTATGAATCGGCGATAATAACCCGCTTGATCCTAGGAAGCTTCTCACTTGACCATCGTCTTAGGTCAAGTTTCCATTCCATTATCGCTGAAATCTTTTCTCGATCGACCTTCACTCCATCTTCGGATATAATATGACCCAAGAAAGCGACTTCTCTCAACCAAAAACTGCATTTATCAAATTTTGCATATAACTGATGTTCTCTCAATCTGGTCAAAACCATATGCAAATGCTGTTTGTGCTCTTCTTCACTCTTGGAGTATATCAAAATATCATCAATGAAAACAATCACAAATCGATCCAATTGGTCCATGTGCACCAGGTTCATAAGATTCATGAAATACGCTGGCGCATTGGTCAAACCAAAGGGTACGACCGTGAACTCAAACAATCCATATCGGTAATGAAGGCTGTCTTCTCTCGATCTTGCTCTCGAATCTTGAGCTGATGATAACCCGAGCGCAAGTCGATCTTGGAGAACACTTTGGCTCCTTTAAGTTGATCAAACAGATCATCAATTCTTGGGAGGGGATACTTGTTCTTGATGGTGACAGCATTCAAACCTCTGTAATCTACACACATTCTCAATTCGCCATTCTTCTTTTTCACAAACAGTACTGGGGCTGACCATGGTGAAGTACTTGGTCGAATGAATTCTTTCTCTTGTAACTCATCTAATCGCTTCTTGATTCCTTCAACTCACTAGCTGACATTCTATACTGGTGTTTGGCAATTGGCTGGGTACCAGGCACCAATTCTATTGCAAGTTCTACTTGCCTGTCAGGGGGTCTTCCTGGTAATTCTTCGGGGAATACATCAGGGTACTCTTGTACTATTGGCACTTGGTCAGGTGTGGCTGCTATCATGTTGATCATACGTTTCTTGGCATCTTTCAAAGACTTTTCGATCTGTCTCTACTACAATTTTCTCGACCTTGTGGTTAACCAAAGACACTGCTTTGATCTCGCAATCCACCTTGCCTTTATTCCCGCCAACCGGTTCATGCCCAAGATGGCATCTAATCCGGACATATCTAGTGCAACAAATCGCTCTAAAGTCCACCCTTGGATTTTTATATTAAGTCCCGCACACCCACGGTGGGACTCCATTCTAACCCTGTGGGTTTCCACCACATAAGGTCTTGGTAATGCAAATGAAGGTAATTGATTTCTTGCGACAAAACTTTTGAAATAAATGAATGCGTTGCACGTGGTCAAATAAAATCAATGCGGGTATGGAATTGATTGGGAACATACCAAGAATGATGTCACTTGCTCCAGCCGCATCCTCTCGCAGATACATGGTTCACTCTAGCATAAAAGTGGGTCCGACATTGCTTCGCCTCGCCTCGCCTGCGGTGAGAAATTCGCGATGCTCGCAGTGACCGTGAGGTTGGCTGCTTTAACTGCAAGAATCCTCCTTTGGGGTGCCGGGGTTGCGTGTGACTTAACCTCTTCTGCTTGTTGGTTCCGAACTTGCAACTTGGCGCATCCGAGGCAAGTTTTTCTGGGACACTGGTCTCAGAGTGCCCTATCTCACCGCAGTGGAAACATGCGTTTGACCTTCGGGCAGCTACTAGCTGTGTGATTCCCACCACAAGTGGGACACTTGAGAGCCAATGGTAGAGGAAGTATAATCCGAGAGTCGATCGGGTGGTTCTTCGCATCATCACATACTGCCGGAGGATGGGGATCGATATGAAGAAGATCCCGCTGTCTTGGCTCGTTGTGCGATATGGGAAGATGATCGCGATCGTGTGTTGCCTTGCGTTTTCTATAGTCTTCCATCTCGATTCTCGCTTCTTCGGAGTTGATCAAGCCATCAACCATATCATTGAGATCTTTGAACTTCAAAGCTGAAATGTGGAATCTCAAAGATCGCCGCAAACTCGCACGAAACTTGTTCATTTTCTTGTCTTCGTTGTCAACATCCTCGTGGGCAAACCGAGAGGTGGTTGAACTGGTGTAAATACTCCATTATCAGACGACCACCTTGTTTAAGCGCCAAAATTCTCGACGCTTTGCTTCCATAATGCCATCGGGGATGTGGGCCTTACTAAGGCCTTGGAGAAATCTTCCGGCTAATCTCTCTATCGCAGGTGTGCGCCGATAATTGATCCACCAAGTCGCCTTGCACCTCAGAATCGTGGGATGCATATAGCACCTTCTCTTTATCGTCACACTGCGCAGTCTGAAGCTTCCTCTCTACATCTGCCAGCCAATCTTCAGCAACCATAGGATCAGCGGTTGTGGAGAAAGTGGGTGGACGTGTCTTTAGAAAGTCATTCCACCGGGTGGTAATTGGAGCACCATCCCGTGGAATATTGCCTCCACCCCGCACTCGGGATCCGTGGCGAGCCGCTCAATCAATCGACCGTTGATCCAACATTCGCAGATGTTCGCTCTCCTTGATATCGATTCCGTTCTAACATTGCAATAACATTGGCGAGTGTGCTGCAGTGGTGGCGGTGCACCGCCGCTTTGGTCCGACACATGCGCTCTGCCGGCTCCATCTCGTTGATTGGGAACTTGAGGTTAGCCTTGCGCGGCTTTGGCAATCAAGAATGATAAGTAAGACTTTGAATTTTTCAAGGCAAGTATAGGACGAAAAGATAAGAACGAGAGCGAAGGGGACAGAGAAAGCTTTGAACACAGGAAGAACATACCGATAATTAAGCAAACAAATTAAAAGAGGTAGCAACATAATTTACATTAAGCAAGTGGTGCCTGAGATCACATAAAGGTTCATGTTACACTTGCATTACATACAAAAGTACATCTATCACCAAAAGGTCGAGCTACCACTAACGGACGGCGTCTACTCCTCGTCGTCCTCGGCGCTGGGAGGGCAAGCGGGGCGCTGGCGGAACGGCACGCGATCGCTGCGCGCGATCATCCGGCGCTGGGCCTAGGCGCACCAAGCACAAGAGGAGTGAACATCGGGCGACTCGCACTATCTTAGACCTCTGCTGCCTCCACGGGCCTCGTAGCGGACGAGAGACTCCGAGGCGCCGAACCTCCTCACGAGGCCCCACAACCGCCTCGCGGACTCGGCCTCTCGATCGCTGCTCGGTCGTAGGTGGCGACTGCTGCGACATAAGGGTGGCGATACCCGCCAGGCGGGGTCGCCATCCTCACCGAACCTAGGGACTATAAAGTCCCCAAAGTGCGACGCGCGGCACCAGTCGAAAGGTGTCCTCGCTAGCTCTCGGTGGTAGTAGTCTCGAGATAGAGCGCAGCCTTCGTGCCACGCCCCGAACAAAGATCCTCATCGCTCACCCGTCGGGCGGTGAACCTCCGCTTCTGTGCGGGCGGATAGGCAAGGGATCGAGGACCATCCAAGCCTTGTACTCGTAGAACCGGTCTCGCGGAACTGCCCTCGCCAGATCATCGGGCCGTGGTTTCCTCTCGCCCGAGGTGTCGCCGCATTTCCACAACTTGTGGTGCCATCCATCCCTACGGCCGGGCGGGAGAAAACGAGGCGCACCATCTGCTGGAAACGAAATTTTGAAGTTAGACAAGCAAGACAAGAAACATTTGCGAAAATTAAAACTTAAGCGTAAATAAACTAAGACAGAAAGTAGCAACAAGAGAGAAACAAGACAAAGAATAATACTTATATTTTTCATAAACTCTTTTATGCCTTAAATTAATTTTTGCGATAAAATCGCTTCTAGGCTGCCTTAGGTCTCAACCTACGGTCAAAGAGCTCGCTCGATACCACTTCTTGTAACGCCCCCATTTCCAGGGGCGCGTACGGACACGGCATTCCGTAACTATTCAAACATGAACAGTTAAGGAGTGTCGCGCAAGAGTATACCATTGCATGCTTACAACAAAAGTCTAGCATATATTTGACATACGGATTAACATCCAGTTTTTACAGCGGGGCGTGCAAGCCCAAAGTATATTACATTACAAAAGGCTCCAGAATCGCCATGCGCGGAGACCTCTGACCAAGGATCCTCGTCGAAGAAAAGATCCTCTGGGGCTTCTTCAACGGGGAGTCCTTCTCCTTCGTCTTGATCCTCTAAAGGTTGGATTAAGCAAGCCGTGAGCCAAACAACCGGCTCAGCAAATCCCAAAAAGGATCTTAATTTACTATATGCACGGAAATTCCAAGGAAGGGTGTATACTTGGTTTATTACATTTGGTGGATGCAATTTTATTTGCAAACATTTTCATAAGACGGACACAAAACTTACTCCTTAAGATCTCGGGGTTTTCATCAAGAGTTCATTAACCAACTAACCAAGTTAAAGTATTTACAAATCTACTTAAGCTTTTTCTGGAATCACCCAAGTGACACACTCCAATAACCGGAGCACGGCGATTCGAATACCATTTATTTAACTCGCAGAGTTTGCTCGCCTTTACCCACACGATTCCTCAACTCCCGCTAAAGAGTTAAGAACGCCGTGTCGTTTCTCCGCTCAACTCTTTATATAGGCTCTACCCAAGAGAATTCACTGGTCCGCTCACACCCACCCACCCACACACACACACACAAGAGAGGACAACGTCCGCTCGAGTGAATTCCATCGTTGTTAGGCTTCAAAGACGGCCACCTAACCTTATCGCTACCCTCCGTAGAGTTTCAATCGAGTTGAGCAGCTAATCGACAAGTGTTGACAAGTCAACTCCTCGTGGTTGAGCGATCACTGTGACATTTGTTCAGCGTAAGGGTTTCAGTCCTTATATTTTCACATGGCCCGCAACCTCGCCAGGTCCGTGACCCAAACTAAGGTAAGCGGTGGGCGTAGACCGTCCCGCGGTTTCCCACTCACCCTTACCCTACTCCAGCCCTAGGATAAGAGGTGGGCAAAGACCGTCTCACGGCTCTTCCCCAACTCTTACCCTACCTTGTGCACGCCGGCACTCTCCGCTCTAAGATACGGTGTCCCATATCACCCTACCTTAGAGTCGGGTTTTCCAGATTCTATTGGCCCACAGCCACAACCTTATTAGTGTAACATTTTTGCATGATAATAATAACCTACAATTCTCTAGAATATCAGATAATTATTTCTAGGGTTTCAAAGGCATGGCTACAATTTAATCATGGCATTTAACGGTGGTAGGACTAACTATATCACATGACATTCTAAACATTTTATTTTTATTTTCGAACTAATATTTCAGAACTAGCTCAATGCAAATAATGTATTAACATATTTAAACATTATGGGATACAATATGATCAAAAGATTTGGGACTTGCCGCCTATCCGACGATCCGAGCAAGCTCGAACGTCAAGCACCGGATCCCGACCGCTCCCGGCTTCCGGATCTCCGACACTAACGCAAACAATTAAAATAAATTAAATCCAGCTTGAGACTAATCAAGCGAGGCAAAATAAACTAATTAAAAGAAATAAATTGCATAAACACCCCAAATGGAATTTTAGGAATTTTTCTAGGATGAATCTGTGGAAAAGGAGATCACCACTGGGTCAGGAATAATATTTGGAGCAAAGTGGTGAAATTTGGGAATTTTGGGATTTTCTGTGATTTTCTAGGATTTATTTGGATTTTCCGCATTTTTGAAATTGGTAAATCATCGAAATTAGTGTGAGCGAGTGTCGGGCCGGCCTTATGGCTACAAAGTGGCTCGCCCAACGAACGGCTGCGTGGTTAACAGCCATGCGACTACAAGCGTTGCTCGCTCTCGCGGAGAGAAGCGGCCGAGGGAGGCGGCTCAGCCAGCAGCGCGCGCCGTGGTCCGGATGACCGACGCGTGGGCGAGCGAGCGCAGGATGCGGGCGGACCGAGGCTCGGATGGAGTGGACGAAGATCGGACGGCTGGGATTTAAGGGAGGTGGCGAACCGCACGGAGGATCCAACGGTGAAGTTAAATGGCAACCGCGGATCCGATGGCGGAGGAGGGGCCACGTCCGTCGTCTTCCACCTCCGGCCGCATGATGATCGCGCGGCGGTCATGGTGGCGACGGCGGCCTGGGCGCTAGAGGGCTCGTCGGCGATCACCGAGGGTACTCGCGGGTAGAGGGGACAGCGGGGAACCCATTTCGGGTAGTTAGCATTTGCGGGGACCAAAGGGGAGAGAGGGAGGGAGAAGGGGGTGGTTCGGGGATTTCATGGTGGAGAGGGTTGCCGGCGGCGAGGAAGCTTAATCGGCCGCGGCTACACGTTCAAGGGGACTAGGGGCTCACATTGGTGGCGGAAGTGGAAGCCGGAGAGGCGGAGCGAGCTGGCCACGAGAGAGTGCGCGGCGGGAGGGTCGTCGCTGGCTGGCGCAAAGATGAGCTTCACCGGCCAGGCAAACACCAAAAGGATTAGCATACCGCGGAGGTGCCCTGGCCGAATGCAATTGCAGAAAGGAGGAGAGGGGAGGGAGTTTGGCTCCCAGGGGCCACCGGCACAGGGGAGGTCGGCGGCGGAGCTACGGCGGCGGAGCTCAATCGGCCGCCTGGGTGCTCTGGAGTGGTGGGAGAAAGTAGGAGGTGGTGGGAAGCTCGGGAGCAAAGGGGAAAGGGGGAGCCGGGGCGCGATACCGAAATGGAGGGGAGCGAGGCCGGGAGAAGGCACGGCGGCGCCGGGGCGACAGGAGGAGGTGGGGAGCAGGTCGGGCGTCTCTCCGCAGACGGCGGTGACCGGAGGAGTGACGCCGCGCCAGAGCGATTAAAGGCGAGGGACGGAGCAGTGAGCCGCGGCCGTGGCGGGTGCGTCGCGCGAGAGAGAGGCGGCGCCGCCAGTGGGGTCGAGGCGAGGGCGCGACGTGGCGCGAGGGTGGCCACGTGCCGGACAGGCGGTCGGGACGGCGGAGGCGGTCCGAGGCCGGCGCAGCCGCGGCGAAGCGGCGCGGGCGGCACGGGCAGGCCAGCAGCTTAGCGCGCGCGCGAGGAAGGCGAGGCGCGCGCGCGCCAACGGATGGGGAGCGGAAGCGCCGGGCGAGAGGAAGGCGGAAAGGAGGCGAGCGCCAATGAAGTGGAGAAAGCGGAATGGCCGAGAAAGGAAAGCGCATTTCCGACGAAACTTTCCCAAAAAGGAAAGTTTTCAAAATTCACCCAAAAATGCAGCAAAAAGCGCAGAAAATTATTTTGAATTTTTCCAGGGCTTTTCAGCCGCCGTCTTGCGGACCGTGGCAGTGGACGACGAAGCGAAAGACGTCTAGCGGGTCAGCATGCTAGGAGGATACATCCACCTTGCTATTGGTGCTTATCAAGGCCTTAGCAGTGGCCACACCCTTCCTGCACAAGTTAGGGTTTGCCACCATGTCGAGGAGGATCTAGGCAGGATGGCTTCCACCTTTAGAGGTGGCTTCATCGTTGTTTGGCTGAGCAAAGGGGTGGGAGGAGAAGGAGGAAGGCATGGATCTCAGCATGATTATTTACGTAGTCAATGAAAGCAGATATTGGATTTGGGTATTAGGTGATACGGGGTTGTCGACCTTACTATGACGATGATCACCACGAACTAGGATAAATTGAAGGTAGCAACATGTTGTGAAGTTGAGTAATCTTGTGTCAAGTTGTCGAGTACACAACCACTGCAACGGTAATCACACCACACCTCTTACGATGAATCAATGAACAACAGCTAGCACAGAGTCAAGCGTATGAATTTGACGACCACAACGGATCAATCCAATCAATCTTGGAGAAATTGCAAGAACAATAGAAAGCCGAACCCACAAGTTTTTCCCGATAACAAACACAAAATTATTTAGATTCAATCTAAAAATAAAACATAGTCTAACAAAATGTACGGTGTGCAACACCCCAAATATACCTAGCATATGGTTGACTCGACACTAGGCTCGAGCCCCTATTGACTCACCTCAAAACTTAGGGCCGTTTGGTACTACTTCTTGACAAGGCCTCAATAATCTATTAAGAGCCACTTTTAAACATAATAAAATCCTTATATCGGTGTTATAATGGTTTATTTTATAACACGTCCCGAGTACCTCCTAATCGGAGAATTACTATTTGCCTACCTGATCAGCCACTACTTGGAAGCTCTATAACCTGACATACATGCCTCCCATTGGGCGATGCCCCGTGTGGTTAAGGAATACAACACCTGCACTTATATTCCCTTTAACAGTTCCACATTTGGCACTACGCCTCTGATAATAACCCTCTGTGGTTATCTCCTGAGACTCCTTCACTGACAATAACCAGTTGATAGTTATTGATCAAACTTCTCCCATTGACAACAATGGCTCATTCGGACGATTGGATGGAATCAACAAGGCACCAATTTCTACAAGCAACTGACACCTCTTTGGTGCTATTTAAGCCCTACTCGAAGGAGACATCAAAACAAAAAAAAAACAAGAATACATTAGGAGTTCAAGGGGATTAGAGAGCATACACCACATTAGTGCAAGTAGAATACACCCTTGTAATCACTCATTAAAGCAAGTTGTAATCCTAACATAGTAATAAAAATCATTCCATTTTTCCTTTTCATTTTTCTATGATGTTGGAGTATCATACTATTCATAAGATCGATAATTTAATCATTGATAGTTGGCGCTGACCGGGGGAAGATGCCAAGCTTCTCAAAGTTCTAATCTGCATCCCCATCCTTCCCTAGTCTTATCAGCATCGCCTATTCTATCATGACTAGGACTTGGGATGAGGAGAATTGGATTGACTTGGCATACTACATCGACCTCGACATGGATGCATGCCTCTACGCCATGAAATACGATGCCTCCTCCTCCTCCATTCTAGGTCGCTAGCCCTTGCACCAGCGAGGTCGACGGATGGAGGAAGACACACTACCCCATCATCAACACCTCTTAGGGAATCAAGTGTCCCCATGTTGTCTGAGTGCTTTGGCACCATGACAAGTCCGTGTACTCGACCAATAACCGTGGCCCCAAAGAAGTTCTCGCCACGATTCGAGAATCAGAGTACTCTCAATTCGGTTGTGGCGACCAGTATTCGCCCATAGCCCCTATGTACTTTAGGAGCCGACTAACACTTAGTCATGGTTTTAAGGTCGAGGAGATCGACTAGAGGGGGGATGAATATGCACTTTTAAAATTTCTCTTTGGCTAAAATCGAGTTTAAATACAGAAGTGTAAGCCAAATTGATTTGAATATGCACTTTTAAAATTTCTCTTTGGCTAAAATCGAGTTTAAATACGGAAGTGTAAGCCAAATTGATTTTGCACAATGAAGGCCTAAAATATCTAGTTTCACCTAAGTGCGTCAACACCCTAAGTCTATATGAAGATTGCAATTCTATGATGATAAATAATCAATTCAATTATATGAATATAAATTTCAAAAATATAAATGAGCACAAGAAAGTAAACCATAATTAACGTAGTTTCTTTTTACCATGGTGTTCAGAGACTTGCTAGTCTCCCCTAGTCTATATTGAGGTAAATAAACCAACAACATGAATTAAGCCAAACACCTCAATTCTACCAGTGGTAGATCTTTCTTGCTCTGAGTAGGTGAGATTCAACTTTCAGAACAAACTATATCTTCTCACAAGATTCTTTGAGAACATCACCAGATACGACGCCTCCAATAAGTTGTAAAATACATTCGCACACTTTAGAATCATGACACAAGATTTACGTACATGGACTTACAACTGTTTGTAATACATTCACAAATCTAAATCACATGCTACAATGATTATTCATGAGGTTCAACTATTTGCAAAACACATTCACAAATATTAATATCATGCATGGAGAGATAGAGCAAGTGAAATTTAGCTATCATGCGAATGATTTAGAGCTGTTTTTTCTTGGGTAAACTGCTAGATTTGGTGTCTAATGATGCTTGCGCATCTATTCCATGGATTCAATCCAAGAAAAACATCAAAAATTACATACATTGCTTGCCCTAGAAATAGTCAGGGAGACTGGAACTACCGCTCGACGAGCGCGGTACTACCGTGTCTTGAACGATGGTGCCTCCGATTTCCCTGATAAAATAGCAATCTCATTCCATTTCTTTTCAATCCTTCCTGTTTAATCTCTCCATGTTCTCTGACATTTTTTCTCCCTGTTTTAAGATGTCGAGGACAAGGAATCCTGGCCTCAAAGTTTACTCCTCTGCGACTTGGGGTCAATCATCAGAGTCTCCTGCAGCCAATGTTCGTCCTCGTACACCTCTAGCTACCTAGAGATTGCTAGAAAATTCCAAGAGAACTAAGGAAAGGTAGTTGCCTTTAAGTCTGAGACAGAGTCAGAACAATAGGAGAGTCATGGAGGAGTCGAGACTCAGAACGATCAAGAATGCTGAGTGAGATGGTGAATTCAAACATGGCATGAGAAAGATAGGGAATATTGAAGGGAAATTCAAACGACGAGTTTACACCATGTGGCTTAGTCGGTCCAAGTGAGACATAGTCCGGTGAAACCAAAATGAGAGAGACTTACCAACATGTGGCAAGTTAGTGGTGAATCTACATATGGCAAGTATGACGATTGTTTGCAACATAAGGAGATGACCGGGTCAAGAAAGGGTATTTTGGTAGTTTAACTAAAATACCAGAAACTACCTTCAAGCAAAACTATGGTGCTTGAGTGACGGTTGGGGAGCGGTTTAGGTTAAGGAGAAGTTGAGAAGATCAAATTGGATCAAGGCTAAGAACTTAGCTGATTCAGGGTTATGCGCTTTGAAAAACGTGCATAAGTGTAGTGTGTGAGTTAAAATTCGTGCATATGGGGTTATCGGGTTTCCCCCATTGTGCTAAGTGGATAGTATCCACTAGGGGTTATATGTGGCTAGCTAGTCCATCTACTTAAAGGGTTGGGATGGATACTTGTGGTTAACCATCCAACCATTCTCTCTTGAGATCAAGTGTTCATGAGTTCTAGAGTTAGGGTTTGCGAGAAATTGAGTGCTATGGTGTGCTCTCTTGTCTTTCAAGTGGAGTGGCTATAAAATTTTTATTTTCAAGTAACAATACATCAATCTTTGTTCATCTCCATGAATCTCTTGTATTGATTGATTTGCTTTTGATTTGGTTAGTTTTTCTTTTTCTTTCTCCCGTTCTTGATCTTGTTGTACCAAGGATATATAAAAGATAGAGATAATCTCTCAAAATCAATATCTACCTATCTATTCATTTGGTTGTCAAGTTCATGAAAAAATTTGGTTTTTGCTCTTTTTGATCTTTCTGAGTGATTTCTTGATCTAATTGTTTCTACCTCAATTTCTGTGGTGTTCTTACTTGCTGGGATATGTGAGAACACATTTAGAACCATCTTGGCCATCATTCACCCCACGAGCAAATTATATTCACCGCTTGTGGTTTTGACTCGTTGTTGGTGGAATCTACCTTCAAATGGAGAAAGGTTAGAATTTTGGCAATGATTTTCCTGATCATAGATTGGAATAGGTCTCCTAGAGAAGGTAAGTACTAAATTTCAAGTGATTTGGAGCTTTGGTCTAAAGAGTTAGCTTAATTTTAGGTTTTGACTCGGTTTTAGTACACCAGAGCTTCACGAATCGAAAGATCCTCTCAAGTTCTTTCAGATTTTTTGGTTGCTATAAGTTCTTAAGTTCACAAGCTATCATTGTTTCAAGTTTCAAGTTTTTTAGATCGACGGATCAAAAGTTTCATGGTTTTTTGGATTTGAAATAGTGCTATTTTCATTATTCACAGGCTAAAATCACTGTAGCACCGAGAATTTTTTAATTTTTGGTTTCTTGATCTTTATAACTTCTCATAAATATTAAAGTGAAGATTAAGAAAATATGATGCAGGGGTGCCTGATCTTCACGATGTAGGATCGATAATGATAACTTGGATCTATGCAACCTAATGAACTGATGGCACCAACTATTGTCAGAATAGCAACCTGCGAATGTTCAGAGCGGTATGAACGTCACCATAGCTATCGACCGTCCAAAACCAATCGAACGGTGCAGAATGAACGAACGTTCGAAGCGGTCTAAACGTCTCCAAGGCAATCAGGCGGTCCATTGAAGATCGAACGATACGACTCATTGGAGTGGGCCGAACATTTCCAAGGCGATCGGGCGGTCCGTGGAAGATTGGACGGCGCGATCGTTCATTTCTCCTCCCTGGCTTTAATTCTAAAAGCTTCACATCATTCAAACCTGAGAACACACAACACATTGGAATGAGGTAGTATCCAGTTCTCACGTAAATTATAATCAAATTTAATTATGAGCGAATTCACCTATTGATTAATTTGTTTAGCTCGTGCTTGTGTAATCGGTCCAATTAGAATGTCCTCGTCATCTTGTATACTTAAAGTGATGAACGATGCACTAGTATTGGCGAGACCTTCTAAACACATCTTCACTTTAGGTTTGTATAGAACGAGTATGGATCTGCATATAAATACATAACATAGTAGTAGTTCTGTATCTCTAAATATAATAATTAAAGATCCAATTAAATTAGAGTTCACCTAATAATATTTAATACGGCTCAATAATTCTTTGCAGTCAAATAATATATTTAACTGAAAAACATTAAGCATGTCTGTATCCGTATCAAAATACCTGAGGAAAATCAGGAAATTTGAAGGCACCATTTACGTCCTCTGTTACTATACCCATCCTACGAAGATGGTGCAATAGCGATGGCTTCCTGAATCAGGCGATGCAAACTTGTTCTTTCAGTACATCTGCATTGTACCATACAACACCTGATGAATGGTTTATGACAATTACCTTAAGTGCGATGACTGCGCAGATATGCCGATCTTAGTGCATCCCGTAGTGTACGGTCCTGTCAAATGTATCTGCTTAGCTGAGCTTGGGTTCAGGCCTGCGTGCACTTTGCGTATGATCTTCACACAGTGCTTGTCAGCTCGTGTGGCGTAGACTGCCGCAGTGGACAAGATAACTGAGAGCAAAGGCGAAATGGCAGACAGCCACAAGAGCTTCTTGTACCTCCTCCCCTGTGATTACATTGTGCTACTTCATGTTAGTATGACCATTATTCTGGTCCATTGATCAATATGGAAAGAGAGCAAAATTTGGTTCTTCTTACCATGAACCGCGTGGTGAGAGTGAAAAATAAGAAACGCATCCGCTGAAGAAGTTGCCGGGGTCATTGGATAAGTGAGACAACAGTAGTCAGATTAGATACGGAGAATAGTAAAGACAGTTTTTTTTTGAAAGACCATAGTAAAGACAGATATATAAGCTCATCGGATCATGAAGGGCAGAGCAGACAGCCTTGATGCCAGAAACAACGTCAGTGCTGTGTGTAAAGTGGCCCAGTCCAAGCAGCCCCTTGAGCTGCTGCATCCCAATCACAATGGCCGCTCCTCCCACGAATCCGACGATAGCGGCGTGCGACAGAAAATCCACAAGAAATCTCAACCTGGGATGGAGAAAATAGAAAAAAGTTCCACGTTTTTTGCGGAAAGATATACCAAGCAAGCCCGTACCTGAACAGCCCGAAGGAGACCTGGAAGACGCCGGCGTGGAACGTCCCGGTGAAGACCAGCGTCCTGTGGGTCGGAGGCCGGGTCGACGATCTTCTGGATCATCGACGACTTCAGCAGCGAGACGACGGCGACGGGGCCGATGGCTATCTCCCTCGACGTCCCCATTACAGCCCTAGATCCGAGGTGGCACAACACTCGTGTATTTGGCCACGTAGCAACAAGAATTCCGAATAGTGAAAAACAGAACAAAAAACATGCTTTTATGTTTGTGCCGTCCTATTTTGGACAGGGGTGCAATCAAAGTGGATATATATAAATTTCGCTTATTCTATATCTTATTTCATATTTTTTTTTCTCGGAATCGGAGTTACACACAGATAGTACTGGATATAAATACGAATATGGAGCGAATACATATTGCTTCGAATACGATTAGTCTTGGTTACGAATATTTAGGCAGATGATGTGCAAAAACAGAAATCATATATGCTGCACATATAAGGATTAATCAACCATACTACATGTCCAAAATACAACAAAATCTAGTAAAACTCACCAAAATTTTCAATTAAAATTACAACACAGAGCAATATTTTGTGTGTTTTTTTCTAGATAGGGATGAAAACAATAAATGTAGTAGCTAAGAGTAAAATCATACTATGTTAACTTTGAGCTTTGATACCAACTGATACGAGGGGAGGGGTTTGTCCTATCTTCACGACGTAGGATTGGAGATAACCAGGCCCGTGTAACCTGATGAATGATACCACCAACCACCATCTTTATTATGGCATGCTGCAACACTCGATTCACCTAACTATATGTTTCGATCTTTTTGTCTACTCACTCATGTAGAGTAAATGTGTTCTTACAATCATGAAGGCAAATATAAGAACGATGGAGACAAGAATCTTATATATTTCTCAATTCTAAGGGGTGGAAATGTTTCACTCAAATCTTAGAATAAAGAAGCGCATAATTTTAAAATTTGAAACTTATATTGCAAGAGAGGAGGTGCCCCAACTTATGTAGCAACTCTAGATCGGTTGCTACAGTAGGTGGTGCTACAGTACAGCGCTACTACAACGTGCGAATTCTGGACACATGTGGACCCCTAAACACCCCAAATTCCGTTTTTGGCCCCCAAACCAAAAAAATTCCATTTCTGGACCCCTCCCGCGCGCTGCTACCGACCGCGCGCCGCCTCGCGCCCGGCGCGCGATCGCGCCGCCCGAGCACGCGACTTCGCCGAGCGCGCGATCGCGCGCCCGAGCGCGCGACCCGCCGAGCGCGCGATCGCGCCGCCGCGCCGCGCGATCGCCACGGATCGCGCGATCGCGCGCCGAAGCGCGCGATCGCCGCCGGATCGCGCGATCGCGCCGCCGAGCGCGCATCGCCCGCCCGCCCGCGCCGCGCCCGCCCGCGCGCGGCGCCGCGCTGGCCGTCGTGATCGCGCGCGCCGACCGCGTCCGGGACATGTGGCACCAGCCGCGAACGCGCGGTCGGGAGGGGTCCAGAAACGGAATTTTTTTGATTTGGGGGCCAAAAGTGGAATTTGGGATGTTTAGGGGTCCAAATATGTCCAGAATTCACAACGCGCAAGGATGGTTGTACAGTACACAAAGTCCGTACTACAGTACCTAGCAGGCTAGATACAACAGATTCTTGTGTGGCGAGGAAGCTAGCTAGCAACATGCATGTTTTAGTGCTGTTTTTTGTTCTTTTTTTCCTTCGCAGTTCCTACCTTTTGGATCAAGCTTTTTTTAGCCGCTAGTACTTCTTTTTTTCAAACCTAATAATACATAGAGTATATGTATTAGATAGTAGTTAATCCTCATTTAAGTCAATACGTAACTCAATTAGGAGAAGATTCACTTGTTGATTGGTCAAATAGGTACTTGCGTACTTGAGTTAGTACTTGATGAAGGAGAAGATAGGTAAGTACTAGAGTTGTCCTTATCACGCTGCCTCTAGGTGGTGCATGGGGCGCAGGCGCGCCGTGTGCGTGACAAGTGACGACGATGACATGCAGCGTGCGGTGTTGGTGGGTGGCGCAGGTGTTCCTTGGTACGATTGGTTGTGCATTGAGGTGGCATGTTGTCAGCGTATCTGTGCCACGGTGTGGCACGCGATGCCATGGTGCACGATTCACTCGCCATCGGCCCGTTGTCAATCTCATGTGGTCCTCCTTCGTCTTCATCATGGTGAGAGCGGCCGGTCCTGGGATTTTAGGGGCCCGGGGCGAAACTAGAAATAGGGGCTCTAGTATAAATATCTAAATATAAATCTACATACACACACAATTAAAGAAAAATTCATATCAAAGAGTTTATAGATATTACTTTAAAAATTTCTTCTAACATTTCTAGATGCGAAGTCATTGATGATGGTATTGATATCAATCTCATCCAATAATTTCTTCTCAATACATAAAGTTGCCAAACCGTTTAACCTCTCTTGAGACATTGTTAACCTTAAACACGTTGTCTTCCTCATGGGCCTGGGGGTTCCTCTGTGGCATGGGGCTTGAAATGTGCCCTCTTCATACTGATACCTTTACCACAGACTTCGCAATTGAATGCATGTTCAATATGGAATTTGAGTTACCCGACCAGCATTTTCTGTAAAATTTGTGAGTGGCATCGTAGGAACTACCAAATAAGCCGATGGAAAAGATCATTTATCCCAAATCCTATATTGTGCTGAAATTATCAAGTCCTTTGCAGCAAGGTCGATTCAGCTCATGTGTCACTAATCAATTATAACCAGAGATACATGCAACTTCACCTGTGTTAAGAACCAAGTATTGATTACGAAATGCACAACTACATTATAGGGAACAGAGAAGTCTACATAGCTTTGTGTTAACGGAAATCGAAATATCTCTGTTTTCTAAATAAAAAAAGAATAGTCTACATAGCATCAATCTCAAGTGATAAATCCCTGAACATGAACAGCTCTTCTTCAGTAGGGCTTTACTTCAGTAAGGCCTACGGTAGTGCAAAGGGGCAAGATTTTTTTTCCTTCCATTTTTCATTAGTTAGATTGGTGTGTGCATTTGATCTGTACACACTCTTGAAGTACATGGTTGCTTGGAGACACTTCTCCAAACTGCAAATCACTTCCAGAATTCAAGAAAGAAAACAAATGCAGAGCCCTTGCCGGCATCTGACCATATCAACCACAATGTGAACCAAAAGTTCACCTTCAAAAAACTACTTGGCGGTGCCTTACACTAAAGAGTTCCTTTTGCATTTTTAGAAAAAGCTTACTGTACGTATAAGGAGAAAGGGTTCACTTTGGCATAAAAGGAGGTAAAAATGACATAACTGCTAAGCCTAGGGGACAAGAAGCACAAACAGGAGCGCAGCAGAAAGGCACACGTGAGATCGAGCTTGGCCACAGCCCACACCGCAGCCATTGCACCAGCCGGACACCACTAGGCAGGCACCTCCCCCGCGTGGTCGGCGTGGCAGCTCCGCCCTCCGCGGCTGATCGCTCCCCTCGGAAGAAGACGAGAAGTCGGCGTGCGGTGCTCATATTATATCTACATAGTATATGTATATGGGCCATAATATGGGGCCCCTGGATTTTGGGGGCCCAGGGCGGCCGCCCCGCTTGCCCCCCCTCAGGGCCGGCCCGGGAAGGGCTGCTTCTTCAACCGCTTCTTTCATATTCATTTGGTCGACTGCACTCGGAGTGCTGTGCTTGCTACGATTCCTCATGCTTTTTGTGGTTCGTCGTGTTGGTGTTGCCGCTTGTGGTGTGGTGTTGGCGTAGTCCATTGGTGTTGGGTGGGTTTGCGTTGGTGAACTGAGGTGGGGCTACCACCTAAGTGAGCACTCTGGTATAGATGGTTGCACTTCAAGCCTTCACAAGAGATGAGTTTCTTTAGCTCTATGCTTTGCTTTGTTCTCACCCAGTTCAAGGCTTTGCTTGTGAGCTGTGGGTGAGGTTTTTGTGTTTTGGTGTGGCTCGGCTGGGTTCTTGCTTGGTTGGAGGGTGTTGCTTGGTAGGAGTTTTAGTTCCTCGATGTTGGTGATTTCCCCCTTTGGGGATGATGTTTCTTCCTTTGGGATCGGTGTAATCCTATGGCAGAGCTCCTACTCTTTGTTAAAAAAAAAGCCAAGTCCATGTCGGGGGACATGGTGTTGAAGGGCCTCAGTTTCCATCGTCTAATCTTTTCTCTGTTGTATGATTAACTAAGCACTGGATCCACATCAAACAAGAACCAACCAAATAGACAGAAAGCGAGAATCATGCAGTAACTTAAAAAAGATGCTACTCCCTCCAGTTACAAATTGTGTTACCATGGGATTTGTCAGTTTTGACACAGGTATGGAAGCAATTTTCCTTGCTGTATTACTCTTAGCCCTTAAGGCATAACCAAGTACATACTTATAGACCAAAGTGGTCAGATTACAACTGAAAGCAAAACTGAAAGTTGAGATAAGATGCTAAAGCAAAACTGAAGATACTAAAGCAAAAGCTGAAGATATTAAAGCAAAGCTCTAAGCAAAACTAACCATCTACCATTATACTTATTCAGAGTATCCTATCTTACCTATAGACACAAGACTTATTCCTTCAATTCTCCCCCTAAGTCTTGTGTGGCGCCCTTTGGGTGATTTGAACCATCCCTATCTTGGCGCGCAGCTCTTGGTACTTAACTCGCCCAAGTGACTTGGTTAGAAAATCCGCGAGTTGTTCTTGAGTGTTGACATAGTTGGCTCTAATGCTTCCCTCGTCCAAGCAACCCCTGATGAAGTGATATCTCACCCGGATATGCTTGCTGCGCTCATGGAAGACCGGGTTCTTTGCCAGGGCGAGGGCAGACTTGCTGTCCACTCGCAGCTCCATCGCTCGCCTTTCTTCCAAAGAGGTCGCCAAAGAACCGAGCCAGCTGAGAGCTTGAGTGGCGGCAGATGTGGCTGCAACGTATTCAGCCTCACAGCTGGAGAGCGCCACCACCTGCTGCTTGATTGATTTCCAGCTGATCAGGCATTTGCCGAGGAAGAACAGATTCCCACTCGTGCTCTTGCACGTGTCAATGTCACCGGCGTGGTCGCTGTCGCTGTAGCCAATGAAATGCGCCGCGCTGGGACACCGTGGGTAGTGCAGACCGTAATCAGAAGTCCCCGCAACATAGCGTAGAATCCTTTTTACGGCCTGTTGATGCTCTGTCGTAGGCCGCTGCATGAAGCGGCTGACATAGCCGACGGCGAATGCCAAGTCCGGCCGCGTGTGGACGAGGTAGCGCAGACTCCCGACAATTCGCCGGTACTGCGTGGCGTCCACCTCTTCCGCCGTGCTCTCCGTGCTCAATTTCAGCCTCTCCTCCATTGGAGTGTGGGCTGGATTGTAGCCTGTGAGCCCTCCGAGCTCGACGACGCGCTGAGCGTAGGCAGTTTGTCGGAGGGAGATGCCGGAGTCATCCTGGAGTACCTCAATTCCCAGGTAGAAACAGAGCGGCCCCAAATCACTCATACGAAAGACACCTTTCATCTCTATCTTGAAGACCTCCATCTCTTCTTCCTTGGCGCCGGTGATCACCAGGTCATCTACGTAGACGTCGACAAGCAGAATTGAGCCTCCCCGGCCTCGCCGGTAGACTGATGCCTCATGGGTGCTTTGCTGGAACCCCATTGACCTGAGAGTCGCGTCTAGCTTGGCATTCCAAGCTCGCGGCGCCTGGCGCAGGCCATAGAGAGCCTTGCGGAGGCGCAGAACCTTGTTCTCTTGGCCAGCGACGATGAATCCCGGTGGCTGACGGACATAAACCTCCTCCCTTAAGTCGCCGTTAAGAAAGGCCGACTTCACATCCATGTGGTCGACGTGCCATCCCTTTTGAGCTGCTAGCGCAAGGAGGACGCGAACAGATTCCATTCGCGCGACGGGCGCAAATGCGTCGTCGAAGTCCACTCCTTGCTGGACGAAGCCCCGTGCCACCAGCCGCGCCTTGTGCTTGACCACCGCCCCAGCCTCATCCTTCTTAAGTTTGAACACCCACTTGAGTGTGATGGCGCGGTGGCCGGCAGGAAGATCGGTCAGCTCCCAAGTCTGGTTCCGCTCGACCGCATCCATCTCCTGCCGCATTGCTTCACGCCAAGCCGCATCGCTTTCCACTTCAGCGAACGAGCAGGGCTCGCCGTCGTGGATTAGGCGAAGCTCTGCCTCGAAGTCGCGCTGCGCCAGCCCCGGGACGGCTTGATCGCCCAGGATGTTGTCGACGGTGCGGTAGCGCAGAGGTTCACCTTCATGTGCAGCGTCGACGCGTTCCTCATCTTGCGTCGGCGGCGTGGCGAACTCCACTGAGCGGTGCTCGCTGTGTGTAGGGGTAGGAGCTGGCGATGCTTGGGGCGTGGCCGCTGGCGTGGATGGTTGCGGCGTGGCCGACATTGCCGGAGGTGAAACACCGACTGAAGCAGGTGGTGCACTCGGGGTGGGGACAGACGGACTCGGTGATGGAGTTGACCCACTTGCTCCCCCAGCTCCCTGAATGCAGATGTAGTCGACGATGAAGTCGCTGAATGCCGCTGATGAACCATTGTCCGCCATCTTGGTCCACGCCCATCCTCGCCCTTCGTCGAACACCACGTCGCGGGCCACACGCACACGCTGCGTAGCCGGGTCGAGGATGCGGTATGCCTTGGCACCGTCGGCATAGCCAATGACCACCCCCGGCGTACTCCGATCGTTGAGTTTGCCGATGTGGTTGAGCTCTTTCACGAACGCCAGGCAGCCGAACGTGCGGAGGTAGCTGACTGCCGGTTTGCGCCCGTGCCAGGCCTCGTAGGGCGTCTTACCGTCGAGGCTCTTGGTGGGCGAGCGGTTGAGCAGATGCACAGCGGTCATCACCGCTTCACTCCAGTAGATCGCCGGCATTGCTCGCTGCTTGAGGAGGGCGCGTGCCGTGGCCACCACCATCTGGTTACGACGCTCGACGACGCCATTTTGCTGCGGGGTGTAGGGCGCGGAGTAGTGGCGTTGGATCCCTTCGTCGGCGCAGTACGCCGCGAATTCAGCCGCCGTGAACTCGCCGCCGTTGTCCGTGCGCAGAACCCGAAGCCTGCGACCGCACTCCTTCTCCGCTGCGGCCTGAATGTGCCGGATGGCTTCCGCCGCAGCAGCTTTGGTGTCAAGCAGCATTGCCCACATGAACCGGGACAGATCGTCGACGAGGAGCAAGAAGAAGCGCCTGCCTCCGGGAGTCGCCGGCGTGATCGGACCGCATAGGTCGCCGTGTACGAGCTCCAACCTTTCCTTGGCTCGATAGTTGGCTTGATGCGGGAACGGCGGGCGCCTCTGTTTGGTCACCACGCAGGTGTCGCAGAGCTGCTCCACGTGTTCAACGTGCGGCATTCCCCGCACCATCTTGCCGGCGCTGAGTCGCTTCAGGGCCTCGAAGTTGAGGTGCCCAAAGCGCTCATGCCAACGCCAGGCCTCGTCGTCGCGGCGGGCTCCGAGACAAAGGGGCTGCGCCACCTTCATGTGAAGAACATACAGGCGGTTGTTTCCTCTGTTCACCTTGGCGAGGAGACGATGACGGCGGTCCCAAATGCGCAGCACCCCGTGGTCAATCTCCACTCGCGAGCCGTTCTCATCCAACTGCCCCAGACTGATGATGGAGTTCCTCAGGGCAGGGATGTAGTAGACGCCCATGAGGAGTCGGTGTTCGCCGGTCTTGGCCGTGAAGACGACGGAGCCGACGCCTTTGATCTCCACGGCAGAGGCATCTCCGAACTTGACTGAGCTGCGTACATCCATGTCCAAGTCGGAGAAGAATTCCCGCCGGCCAGTCATGTGGTGCGTGGCACCAGTGTTGAGATACCAGCCGTCGATCTTGTCGTCGCTGGACCCGTTGCCGAGGAAGACATGTTCTCGCGGCTCGTCGAGGTGGAGGAGCGCGACGGCAGACGATGCGGGAGGGAATACGGTCGGACCTTCCTTGACTTCCTCTGTTTTTGACCGTGGCTCAATGCTTCCGTGAACGAGAAACAGAGCCGGTTCGTCCTCCTCCTCTGCTTGCGTGACATGCGCTTGGCCACCACGCCGTGCCTGCCAACAATCCCTAGCCCAATGGCCGGTCTTGCCACAGTTGAAGCAGCGCCGCCCGGTTGGCCTTTTGCCGCCGGCAACGCCCGCCGGCCACGCCACGCCCCTGGTGCCTTCTCCTTGTTCCGCAGTCTCCGACGGCGGTTGCTGCCCGAACCTGAGGCCTCCCCCTTCTTCCGCTCCTTCTGGCGGGCGAGCCACTGCTCCTCTGTGTAGAGAAGCTTGCCACCGATGGTGACCGGCTCTGCGGGTGGTTGCTCGTCGCGGCCGTCAACAGCCTTGAGTCACCCGGTCACCTCCTCGATGGACAGCTCGGAGAGGTCCAAGAGTGTCTCAATCGACAGAGCAACTCGCGATACTTCTTAGGGACGACGCGAGGAACTTTCAACCGCCTTCTCTCGCCAATGTCTTCGCTGCCGTGCCGAGTTAGCCGCCGCATCGACCGTGAGGCGAGAGCGAAGTCGTCGATGTCCTCACCGGGGCGAAACGCAAGGCGGTCCCACTCCTGACGCAGCTTCTGCTGTGTGGCTCGGCGGGCGCGGTCCTTTCCGTCGCGCGCTGGCGGCGGCGATGGCGCCCTGCATCCTTGGCGGTCTCCTTGTCCGCGAGGGTGGGCGCCATCTCTGGCGGGACAGCAGCGAGGATGGCCTCCAACGCCCTTCGGTCGTCGTTGAAGTCGATATCCTCGTCCCGCACCGCATCCCACATCCCCCTCGCCTGCATCTTCACCTTCATCACCAAACTCCACTCATTGTAGTTGGTTTTGGTGAGCATGGGCCTGGCGTGCCTCCGCTCGACTCCTTGATGACGGCCGATGGCGGCTGGTGACCCACGCCGCTCGCGCCACGGCGACGCTCGCGACAATAAACGCGGCGGTGCTCGTGAGGGTGGCGGCAGCAGCCGCCGCGCTCGAGCCGCGCCGCCGCCGCTGGTCGTCTCGGCCGCCGCCACCGCCGCCTCCATTGCGCGCGCAGCAGTGTGCTCGTGACGCGTCCGCGTTCTGGCGCCGCCGGCGTTGGCTCTGCGCCGGCTGGAGGTCACCGAGGCGTGGGAAGAACGGGACATGGCGCCACAGACAAAGGGGAGGGAAAGAGCAAGGCTCTGATACCAATTGTCAGTTTTGACACAGGTATGGGAGCAATTTTCCTTGTTGTATTACTCTTAGCCCTTAAGGCATAACCAAGTACATACTTATAGACCAAAGTGGTCAGATT
Organism: Dendrocalamus sinicus; assembly: GCA_036346575.1. Lineage (NCBI taxonomy): Eukaryota > Viridiplantae > Streptophyta > Magnoliopsida > Poales > Poaceae > Dendrocalamus > Dendrocalamus sinicus. The sequence goes on from JAYEVI010000148.1 coordinate 79,164, forward strand.
ACAACTGAAAGTAGAGATAAGATGCTAAAGCAAAACTGAAGATACTAAAGCAAAAGCTGAAGATATTAAAGCAAAGCTCTAAGCAAAACTAACCATCTACCATTATACTTATTCAGAGTATCCTATCTTACCTATAGACACAAGACTTATTCCTTCAGGATTTGCTAAGCTTTGCCATTTGATTGATAATATCGTTTTGAATATTTAGATTGGTTACATGAAGATTTTATGATTAGATTTTTGTTGTAGAAAATCCTTTCAAATTTTTATATTTTTATAGCTTTTATAATTTTATATTGAAAACCATGAAAATGTAAAAAGCCTCAATAATTTTCAATAGGGAGGGGGTAGTTCTATGCCAGAACTGTTAAGTATAATTTTGGAGCTATTTAGGGTCGCATGGCTTCAAATTTGATGTGTACCACAGTCCACAGTCGGTTGAATGATTAGTTGAATAACTTAACTAGAACACCGCACATGAATCCTCTTAGCTGAAAATTTTACTTTCCCCTACTTGAATTCTTCCATTGCTTTCTACTGTCTTGTGAGATCTGACGAGTTCTGACTTCTGAGTCGATATACTGCAACAGCCAAGAAGTATATTTAACTACAGTCACAAAAAGATGACTGCATACACACTTCAGTTAATGCATTTGATTACTATGGAAACATGCATTTCCTATCACTGTTACAATGGCTACGGTTTGTAAGCATTTGCTATAAACCATGTTCATCGGATGCAAAGCCACATCACTTATGGTTTTATTTGTACTAGCATACATCAACAATCCAGAGCAGTGCCCTTATGTGCACTAGACACACTTACACAAGCTTCCACTGCTTCACCTACTGTCAGGAAAATCCAATCTTCTCCTATTCTGTCGACCAGCCGTGCCAATTTCATCTTCTGAACTGCCTGCCATCCCGGACTGGCCATAGCCATCTGCATATAGGTGTTTAAGCACAAGAGTGGGATCATTTTACCAAGCAATTTGGAAGGGATCATTTTACCAAGCAATTTGGAAATATCTGTCAGTTTTAACCAAACTGAAAGTATGTTCATTAATGCATCACTTCACCTGTATGCCCAGAGACACCAGCCCTTGTGTATTTCTTCCAGTGCGGCAAGTCCTGAAGTGTCTATGTTTACCACATCTGCAGACCAGGAGCATGAGTCAGATATGTTTTACTTTTTCAGTACAAGTTTAGCAATGGTAAACTTCTTTGTAGTTACTTACTTGACATGTCAAGGACAACCGATTGCACCCTTTCCCTCGCCTTTTCATCCGATGTCTCGAGTTCATCCCTTACCCATTCAATGATCCTGAATGAGGAATATTTGTTAGACCATTCATATTGAAATTTGATAAAGTCAAATTTACATTCTGAGATCATTAATACCTTTCTTTGATGGAAGTGGCGTTGACGAAGCACAGGAAGGATGTATCAATGCGTAGGGTCTGTACAGTTGGTGTTCGGCAAGCCACAGGGTACTGCCTGACGCTGCAATAGATGTTAGTCCCTTGTAGCCTGCCAAGAACCTCTACTTGAGGCCGGACTGACTGTATGACGATCTTTGCAAAGGAGATGCCAAGCTGCAACGATCAGTCCTAATCAAGTCAGAAAACTGAAAGACAATGTGCATATGTGATTCAAAATGAGGCCTATCGAAATCTTACTGCAACTGAAAGTCCAATTTCCACCGACCCAAAGAGCACTCCAAGGAATGCACCGATGCATGTGATGAAATCCATCTTATCAACTTTCCATATGTTGCAAGCTTCGTTAATGTCAATCAGTCCAGGAAGCGCTGATAGAATGATGGAGGCTAGCACTGCCAAGGGTGTGTAGTAGAGGAACTTCATGAACAACTCCAAGGCAACAAACACCGTGATGGCCATTACGATGTTGGAAACCGTTGACCTGGCGCCTGAGCTGAAGTTCACAGCTGTTCGAGAGAATGAACCTGCAAACGTTTGTCAGACACACTTCCCAGCATATTTTGCTTCTTTTCAGAAGATTACAGGCATTAATCATAATGGTCACCTGTTGCGACATAGCATGAGGATAAAGATCCTGCAACATTTGAAAATCCCATTGCAATCATCTCCTTATTTCCATCAAGTTTATAGCCTCTTATTGAGGCGAAAGATCGTCCAACGGCAATGGCTTCCTGAATCAGGCAATTCAAACTTGTTCTTTCAGTTCATCTGCATTTCACCATACAGCACCTGCTGGATTGTGTATGACAATTACCGTAAGTGCAATGACAGCACAGATGATGGCAGTCTTGGCGCATTCCACAGTGTACGGTCCATTCAAATGTATCTGCTTGGCTGAGCTTGGGTTGAGGCCTGCATGCACCTTCTGTATGATCTTCACACCGTGCTTGTCAGCTCTTGTCGCGTAAACCGCGGCAGTGGACAGAATAACTGAGAGCAAAGGCGAAATTGCAGACAGCCAGAAGAGCTTCTTGTACCTCCTCCCCTGTGATCCCGTTGTACCATTCATGTTAGTACGAACAGTATTGTGATCCACTAAATCAGGTGTCAAGACTCAAGGTAGCAGAGTTTGATTCTTCTTACGATGAACCGCGTGGTGAGAATGAATATGAGAAACGAGCATCCAATTAAGAAGTTGCCGGGGTGCCACTGCCATTGGATAAGAGGTAACAGAAGTCACACTAGATGCAGACAGTAGTAAAGCCAGGCATAAGCTGGATGAGTTGGCATAAAGGTGCGTGCCATCCAAACAGTAGTTTCCAAACACTAGACAGTGTGCTGTGTGCAGTCATGTGGTCATGTTCTTCATCCACTAAAACTTGATGCCGTGATGTCAAGTTGCATACTAATTCCAAGGACTGAATCTGACTAATTGTCTTTAGTTCTAGGCTTCTGGTTGTGCTCATGAAATCTCTTTGCTCAACCTTGTACTGGCAATCAAACTAGAACTATTATGCAACAATAGGTCCTTGCTTATGTGATCACATAACTGAGCTGGGATCTGCTGCTATTTTTATTATGTTAATATTTTCATTCGATCTTAGCACTGAATTCTCAATCAGATATGCTAAGAGAAACTTTTCTCTTGGCAATAACTCCAAAAGTGGTTTCAGATTACGACACAATAAATCCAATTGAGAAAGGGTTTCTTGTTTATGATGCTTGTACTCTTCTGCATCACGGGGAGACAGTAAAATTAAGACCTTGTTCCTTCCTACCAATATCAAGAATCTATATGTACATTGCAGAATAAACAACTAATAAGGTCTCAATCTTTAGTCCAAGCAGGTAGTCTCCAAACAACGAAAGGGACGTGTGTTTCTTTTTTTTTTTACATGTTCTGTACAAATTTGGTAGTAGGTGGAAGCATTTTCTAGGGGCTTTGAAATGTTAGTGAGAAAAACGAGTCATGGTATAATAAACAAACAAGAAAGCGATATATATGATGTCTTAACTGTATTGGTTCGTTATCCATGAACCTTATTACTGTATCGCTCTGCTCTTGCGCGACCCAATAATTTACGGTCGTTCCAAGTAAGACACTCACCGGATCATGGAGTGCAGAGTAGACTGCCTTGATGACAGAAATAATATCTGTGTTGTTTGTGAAATGGCTCAGTCCAAGCAGTCCCTTGAGCTGCTGCAGCCCGATCACAATGGCCGCTCCTCCCATGAACCCGACGATGGCGGCGTGCGACAGGAAATCCACGAGAAATCCCAGCCTGGGACGTGACGAAACGGCCAGGTATAACCATACAGCCCAACGTACGTAGAAAACAGAGTAGAGTTGTACGGAATTACGTAAAGACGTACGTACCTGAACAGCCCGAATGAGACCTGGAAGATGCCGGCGAGGAACGTCACCGTGAAGACCAGCGTCCGGTAGGTCGCCGGGTCGACAGCCGGGTCGACGATCTTCTGAATCATCGACGACAGCAGCAGCGACACGACGGCGACGGGGCCGATGGCAATCTCCCTAGACGTCCCCATCACAGCGTAGATCAGAGGTGGGACAACGCTCGTGTCTGTGACCACATAGCAACAAGAACTCAGAACAGTGAAGAGAAAAGCTAAATCATTTTGGATATGGAAACTTGTGAGTAGTGATACTTACAAAGACCATACTGCGGGTCCAGTTTGGCTAGATTGGCGTATCCAATGCTCTGCAAAATCATATCCAAAGGGATAACATGTCAGGTATGGACGACATAACTCTAAACATCTCAATATGTCTAGGCAAAAGCTATGTTCCTTGAAGTATATATGCTGCTGTTATCACCAGCTCAGGCTAATTAGCATGACTTGGTTAATTAGGGCAAGAAACTTTCTTGCTTAGTTAGTTGTTGTAGAAATCATTACTGACGTGAAGACAAAAGCTGTTTGCAGGAGCTATGCCGCTTACTACTGGTACTACTACTACATATGTGAGAACAAAAAACTGAAGCGTGAAATAAAAGCGTGTGACATCAGTGTTACCTGCGGGATCCCAAGGCTGGCAAGAGTAAGGCCAGCCATGATGTCACTCCTGAAGGACTTGAGACTGTAGCTCCTCCCCCACTGCATCACCGGGAACACGCACTGCAGCGCCGTCAAGGCCCACGCCCACCGCGGCGGCCGGCCGCCGCCGCCGCCGTTCGCCTGTGGGCGGAACGCCTTGCCGACCACGCCGACGAGCTCCTCGCGCATGCTAGGCGGCTTGGGGCCGTTCAGGACAAGGCCAGCCGTGTCCGGCCTCTTGGAAACATCGAATGCAGACACCGTGACAGACGTCTCGACGGCTGCCGTGGACTCCATGGACGCTAGTAGCACCTCTGCCTGAAGTGTCTGGGCGAACTCCTCCTCGCTGGTCTTAAAACCTGTTTTGGTGTTGGCGTTTCGGCTCTGCTTGATGGAGAATCTTGACGTGAAGAGACACGGTGATCACAAGAGGGCAAGATCTACTCGAGCAAACATCACACGGGAAGGATTATGGATTGCGATATGATTCTTGGGAGGGAGTTGTTCCGTTTGTCTAAGAGAAATCGTAGACTGAAAACAACCGTTCATCAACAAATGAACGAGAGCCCCGATGAGAAATTCTTCCTTTAGAGTCGTGTGCAGGGACAACTTGACATGTTGCTATTTATGGGCTTGGGTGTGGCAGTGGTGCCATACTGCCATGGACAAGGAACACAGAGCCGGCCACGTGCATCGGTGGTCAGCACTTGCTTTATTCCTCCATGATTGGTTGTGCTGCTCATGCATCTGACCAACGTACTGGTATACTTTGATATCCTTATGTACCAGCCTCCAAATCGGTTTAGAGTTGCAAGAAATAATACAAACAAACATAATATCAAGAACAAATTAGATAAATCCTATAAAGAGAGCCAAAATAATAACTACAAAACAATTACGACGAGAGAGAAATATTTGGTGAAACCCACCTCAAATTCATTAAGCACGACTTCAAAAGAGTACAATAGATTGTTGCCATCTCACAACCCTCTCAAACCTTTTAAACCCTCAGATCCTTACCCTATATAGAAATCTAGTGTTAAATAATAACCTAGCATCTAATCCTCTTATGCGTCCTCTGCTTTGGATGAATTAGTTTGTGACTTAGGTTCTCCATAACCACATTTTATAGATTTATATAATGTCTCATTAATTTTCCTCCAAAGTGAACTTGGAATCTTAATCATATTAGGATTAGGATAGGAATCCTTGTAGCACACATCTCTAGATTCTATTAAGTTAGGATATGAGTCACCATACTCAACAATTTACATCTTGACTCTTGTCTGCTGAAGTCGTCGTGTTCTCCAAGAATTTGCTCTAAGTCGGCTCCGTTTTTCTATTTTTTCTCCCACTTTTGGGAGTGCCCCACCACATGGGTTCATGCACATCACCACAATGTGTGTGTTAGTGTATGAACTTAACTACTTGAACCCTTCACTTGAGAGCTTATTTGTTGTGTAGTTTGCTTAACCACATATCTTATTTCTATAGCCCTCTATGCCATAGGTTTGTAACGCCTCCGACCTCTGCCTGCTTGTTGGTACCGCATGGTTGGTCCCACCACATCTTCGTTCTTACAGCATCTTATACCTTCGCCTCTATGCTGCTAGAGTTTGCAATAATCTTTGCAGTCCTGCACATAACTGTAGATGAGATCTAAGTACCTACCATTGATGGCACGGATTCCTTCTCCTAGCCATGATTTTTATCAGACCTCCTATTAGTTGCTCTTCCCTTCTAATTACCCATTAATAGGTATCCTCCATTGCTCTAGATACTTTTCATGACTACCTGTCCTTTGCAAGTAACTCGTATGACTCCACCTCGAAGTGATACCTTATAACTTTCGTATTCAAGTGACTCATAGATATTAGATTATTATTTAATCCAGATCATACCGAACTCCTGGCTATGTGCGATGTGCTCCATCATACATATCCCATGTAATCATTCCCACCTTAGTTATTGAATACTTCTTGCAATTCGCTAAGTGAATAGTTTTATGCACCGGATGTAGAGATCCTTCATCGAACATCTCTCTCGCCAAACATATGTGGAAGCAACAATCTGAATCTAATATCCATTCATGAGAAATATGTGGTTGATTGATGATAAGCAGGCCTGAATCATCTTTCGCTATTGCCATTGAGCATGCACTCTTTATTTGCTTTAAACTTGGACAGTTGTTTATTATATAACCTTCCTCGTCATATAGATAGCATACACGTGTGCCTTTACTCTTGCCCTTGTTCTTTCTATGACTTTTACTTTTGCTTGCACCTATAATGACCAATGCTTGATCACCGAGGATAAATATTCGATAGCTTCTTCAAGGACTCCGCTCCAATAGATATGCAACTGTTTCATTGAAGTTGAGAGTGCTTTTCTTGACAAGAATATTCATCACCATTTGCTCCCATGATGGTGGTACAGATGACGTGTGACAACCCCAAAATTTCCAAAACTCATGAAGGTCTCTTTCCTACTTTAAGTGTTTTTGCTTTGGTTTTCTTGTGTTTTCTTGATCTGGTTTCTTCTCCTTCTTCTTCTAGTCTTCTCTAAAAATGCCCGAGCAGTCGGACCCCCAAAGTCTTCTTCCTTATCTTCCGAGCCTCGAATAGTGGCAGTCTTCCTCTAGTCTTCTTTGAAGATTTTTGAGCAGTGAAAGCCTCTATAGCCTTCTTCTTTGTCTTTCAAACACTCAGCTCCGACCTGATCTTCTGACCAGAGCTCTTGACCAATGGCAGTCACCTTACCTAAGTGCCAACTACCAATCTTTGCTTGGAGCCCTGATAGTTCCCTGGTGACTCCTTCCTATTGTGCGCTGCCTTGTCTATCCTGTGCTAGCCTCATTTTCTATCGTCCCCTTGCTATCCTCGTGCATGAGTGCCATGTCACCAAGTCAGATTACCATTGACGCGTGTAACTTGCTTGTCGCCTATGAGAGTGGGAGAAGCTAAGTCTGAGCTCTTCATCAGCACATCCCTTGCTTACTAGTGGTCAGCCGGTGCACTTGTCGCCAGGTGTTGCTGGAGCCCTGCCATTTACTTGAGCTTTGGTCTTGCACTGAAGGTGTCCATTTATCTTTGTGTCCATTTATCTTTGTGCTGTAGTGTTTCCAATACAATCTAAAAAAACTTAGGTGATGACATAAAAAATGGCTAGATGCTTTTTTTTTAATTCGATGGGATATAAAGATAGCATACCAGATTAATAGTTATGTTTTGATGAAGTATTTTTTAGAGAGAGATAGTCTTTCTATGAAGCTGGCAAATACTAATTCAATTGACAGTTTTGAGTCAGTGTTATGACGGAGCTTAAATCAACATACAAGCGTGCCAAGCATCCCTCTATTTTTATGCCACATGCGCCATATTATTCTAGTATCATCACGAATGCATTATGTGCCAAAAAAAATGAATGTACAGCCCATGCACCTTCCCAGCTTCTCAATAATTGACAAATATTCATGACTTCCATAAAATTTTGAAGAATCAGAGAGATGTTTCGTATCATCTGTAGCCACTCGACCGCCACAAGAATGTCAACCTCACTCGTCTGCATGTAGCCATGTACTCAGTACTGTTGCTACATGCATGTGATGTTATGTGATCAGGCAGTATTTCTCCCGGTATTATTTATCAGCATAAATTAGTACTAATTGTTTGGTGATCGGTGACCATGTATTTTGGTTCAACCTAACACTGAATTTGTGTCACTGGTGATGGCAGAACTTGCGGACGTCGGTACTCTCGCCAATTGTAAACCACAGAAAATGCAAGCAATTATGTAGACTGGCAGTGCAAGTGCAACACGATTCTGCCAATGATTAAGCATGCCAATGATTAAGCATGTGAAACACTGAGAGTTGAATCGTCAACACGATGGCAGCTGACAAGAGACGGCGATCCGCTGGTGGTAAGAGAGAGGAACTTGCCCTCAAAACCTTTCCATCGCTTCTGGGTTTAGTTGATTAGTAAGCACCACATGAAGCAGGACAGGTACTCATATATGCTACGGTTCTCCGTTTTCTTTTGTAATTGCATACGTTCAACTTATCCTGACACGTCTGAGCTGTGGAACTTTTCATCCGTTTTGATCTTGACCAACACATTGTTGTACAATATGTGGTTTCAGCAAATATTTAAATAAATTTATAGAATTATAAATAAATAAATAATAAAGCAAGTTTCTAACATAGATTAAATGATGAGAGCAATATTAAATAATTGTAAAATCACAAATGTCGTCTAAGTCATTTAAACATGAAATCTTGCTTAACAAGGTTGCTCGTCATCTCAGTCCAGTTTGACATGCAACGAGGGGATAAACTCCATCCTTCATCCTGTCTAGCGAAGCCTACTCCTAGGCTTGACCCAATGATAGAACCAATGCCTCAACCAATTCAACTCCCACTTCGACCAGGTGCGGTTGGAAGGGAAGTCCTTCGAGCAACCTGACCAAACTTGAAAGCTAACGCTTGCCATGTTAGAGTACTGCCCGTCGCCCACCCTTTTTGGCTGGCACTGAGCGCCATGCATAGACACGAATAACATGGCGCTCGGCACGGTGGTCTCCGAACGAGCGGCCTAGGAGAACACGGCTAGCCGTACGATGGCATTGGTCGTTAGTTGTACCAACTCCAAGTCGTACAACCAAAGTACATCGACCACGAAGTGAGCATAAGGCATGCGGAGGCCAGCATCGAAGTACACTACGGAAATGACAGTCTCGCCGTCCTTCGGGCGGGGGACTACCTCATCCTCCACTAGGGGCAAACCAAGCTGCCGGTCGGCAACCTTGTCATCTCGCACCAATACATCCAGAGCTCTTCGGTCACGAGACCTCTCGAGCATGTTCATGAACTCGCCAATGAGCTCGGCCCCTCTCCAACACTTCCCAATAGGGACCTCAAACCTCATGTCCTTAGGAGACCCACCATTGTGTGCGCCACTGGCATGGCTCGATGAGGCGGTAGCAGCGTCAAGCCTCTCGCACTTCACGGACCCATTGTTGCCGTAGAGCCGCTGCCGTGTCGTGCGGCGTGGCAGAGCGGTCGCCATGGTGGCCTATGATGCGCACTATCCTTCATGGTCATGGAGTCTCTAGAGGATGCACTTAGGCAGCAAGGAGGCGAAAAGGGAATGGAGTGCCAAGATCACTGAAGGAGGTGTGCACCATCGATGAGGAAGAGCGAGATCAGGGCCATGGAAAAGCTTGGTGAGGGACAGCAAAAAAGGAAGACGATGAAATGGCTAAAGTAATAGAAAACGGTGGGGGTGCATGTATACCTTTATGGTAGTATAATGGGTGTGCTTTTTTAGGGGTCGTGCTGCCCCATAACCAGCGCAACCACCTACGTTCTTTCTACTAATCAGGGCCACGTGCCTGGGATCAATGGCATGTACTCATGACCGCCATCACTCTGCCCAGGCAACGACATTGGTGTGATATCCAAAGTGACAGCAAGTGTTCACATCTACGTGCGGCATGGAGTGGACCACCAAAACAAAGCCTGCAGGCTAACCTGAGGATTTCGGGATTGAAGCCTACCCTTTGCCTCAAGGACCTCCAAGATAGAGGCCAACCGCTGGAGGGCTTCCCGGATGAAGGGCCTATTCATGTTGGCTTTGCTAATGGCTTTTGGCTATGGTGATGAATAGTAGTGGCTAATAAATAGTAGTGTATTATGTAAGAAAGACAAGATTGTTGACATAGGAGGATCCACCTGCAAGCAGAGGACTCGCGATCAGCAGAGCACCAGCCAATGACCACTATGCAACATGTCATGTGTGCTTGATGAATGAGCGAAGACGGGACCGATGACCAATGTGTGCAGTGAAGATGGGAGGAGAACCAGGTCCCACCGGGCATGCCATTTTGTTTGACGCGAGAAATCGCTCAAGGATTTCTTGCCTCGAGGTATAAGGTGTGGGTGTGCTAGTGTACTAAAGTACACAAAGATAAATAGACACAAGAAAGATAGGGAAAATATGCATTTTATTTATTCATTTGATAATATCAAAATTACAAGTTCCCTTTACATGATTGCGCTCCGTAGCATGCTTTTCATAGTAGACTTGACTTAGACGATGTGGTGTCCTGGTTCTCGGGGCCTCGGAAGGCTCCCAGTTAATTATATCCGCAGGGCAAACCCATGGAGTACCTCCGATTAAGCTAAACATTGGTCGTCATCTTTGGTCTTTGCTTTACATTCTCCATGCATATGATGAATGATTGATATGAATGTGGTGTTGGCGTTATCCATAGCCGTCAATCTATGGGGCCATTGATAGCGTAGCCTTTGCATCGGCTACACCTGCCACATCATCGGTATCGAGCAACACAAGATAATGGGGTGATTAAGAGTGTAAATGGGTCATATCAAGCATGACCGATCTGACGATAATGGTAGCAAAAGTTGGTGTCGTGGACATATTGGTAGTCGAGCCACCATAGTTGAAATCCATCGAACGTTGTCCGTGGTGAAAGCCATCATGGTTGAAAGCGGCGGTCGAGACGTTTGGGTTTGAATAACGATCGGTAACGTCCGACTTCAACAAGCGATTAGTGGTGCTCAACTTCCATAAGAGGTTGAAGGCGTTTGAGTTTGAATAGTGGTGGTAACAAGCGGTTCGATGAGCGATCGGTGGCATCCACCTTCGACGAGCGATCGATGGCGCTCGACTCCCACAAGTGGTCAGTGGCATTTGGTACTAATGGTGATCGATGACACTCAAATATAGCAAGCTGTTGGAGATGTCTGAGTGTCGAAGTTAGTGGTGCTCAACTTTGACAAGATGTTGGAGGTGTTCGAGTTCAACAAGCTGTCAGAGGCGTCCAACTTTGACAAGCGATCGGCGGCATTTGGTATTGACGGTGATCGGTGACACTCGAATATGGTGAGTGGTCAGAGATGTCTGAGTGCCGAAGTTGGTTGGGAAAGTCTGAGTACCGAAGGCAGCCTAAAGCACCCAAATATTGTAGGTGGTCGAAAGCACTCGAATGAAATGGGTGATCAAAAGCGCCTGTGTTTCGAAGGCGGTTGGAGAAGTCTGGAGCGGAGGGATTTCATGCCTCAATCCCAGTGAGTTGGAAGGCAATCAACAATCTTGACAGTCCTGACGTCAGGGCTGTGGGCTGCATCATGGTGAGCTCCCAAGCACCTGTCGGTGGCACTACCAACAGAGGTCGTAGTCATTTGGTGACGTTCCCATCGTAGCCACCATTCATTATATGCAGGCTAGTTAGATAGAAAAGAAAGAGAGGAGAGGGTGTTCTTTACCATTCTAAGCATAGTACGCCATGGCCTAAGCTTGTACGGATCGCTTTCTCAGGCTCCTCTGCCTTCTCCTCCTTTCTTGCTTGTATATTCTCTATAGATGTCTCATTCAAGTATGTGTGCTAACAGTATTTGTGTATCTTTTGTTTGTCTCCCTCTCTGCGTCCTCTCTACGTCTCTCTATTCGTTCCTCTATGTGTCTTCCCCTTCTCCATTCGTGTCTCTACTTTTATAGGCATGAGCAAGGGCCACAGGTGACATATGCGACCCTTCCACGGCTGAAAGTTAGATGCTCAGTTCGGCTTTTGGCTGAGATGATTTTGAAAAGGAAAAAATATGATGAAAATTGGAGAGGATTAAATGGATATGGAAGAAACAAAGAAAGAAATTGAAAGAAAAGGCAACAAAGAAAGAAATTGAAAGAAAAGGAGAAAAAGAAATGAAACCAAATTGGCCGGATGGCGCCGACGGGGCCAAGGAGGAGGGGCAGGGCAGGCAGGAGCGGTGCTAAGGGAGGAGAGGCAGAAACAAAGGGCTGAGGAGACGAAGGCGGAGACAGGGGTGGGCGGCAGGGGCAGAGGCCTGCTGTGTAGGCGATGGGGATGGGCGACGGCGGAGGCAGGGGCTAAGGCGGCGGGGGCAGGTGACTAGGACGGGCGATGGCCACAACAGAACATCAGAGCGGCTTGTAGAAGCTACTACAAAAGGCCAACCCATTCACTTCAAGTTATGGCTTCTGGAAATCAAAAGCCAACGCCCGTTGGAACGACCCCTATGTCTCCATATCAGAGAGCTACCTCAACACTTTGATTGATACTTGTTTCTGTTTATGGCCCTGTTCAAAAGTATTGTGACTTTTGTCTTTTGGCTGATTGCGCAAGAGATTAAATGAGTAAGGTACATTCGTATTGAAAAGTCACTATGTTGAAAACAGCTTATAGAAAATACCTTAAAAAACCACTCAGTTTAAAAGCCAACTTATAAAAGCTAAAAGTCTGAATCTGATTAGAATAGAGCCTATTCCTACACACACTGATTGCCTCTGAAAGTCAAATATGACAAAGTCCAATCATGTGCATGCTGAAGTGGAGAAGCGAGCGAGATTGCGAAATTCCATTGTCCTAACAACACAGGCGCGCGCCCTAATGATCTTTCATACATCTGATGCGTATAGATGAATAAAAAAGAGACCTATAAAGATTTTGTAGATAACACTGTTCGTGATAAAACCATGTGTGACAGGTCAACTCATGGATGCGGCAAACCAAACACGCCCTACACGTCGCTCGCATAGATATGTTCTTTTTCGCGGCAAGTGACCGATCGAAATTTGTGCGTCGGCACGCGCAGCAGCCAACAGTGGGGGAGGGACCAGCGGTGGCCGCGACGGATCAGCGCCTAGTGGAGGTCCTTGTCGAGGAAAAGGAATAAGCACGCGAGACCTCCGTGTTGATCTGTCTCTGGACGACGAGGGAAATTGAATTCGCCTGCAGTACACGTAGGGTGGAAAATAGTAACGGATAATCCATTTTATTCGATATTTGTATCTGAGAAAATACGAATATGGTAAACAAAATCCGTATTCAAAAAAGTATGTATTCGTATCCGTATTTGAGAATATTCGTATTCGAGAATATTCGTATCCGTATTTGAGAATATTCGTATCCGTATTCATATTCGAGACTATTCGACTCGTATTCGATCCGTTTCCAGATCCGAGAAAAATTTGGACGAATTTTGTGATTCAAATTTGAATTTAGGGGTTTAAAACCGGTAACCAGTCAAAAATCGGCAAAACTGCTAGGAATCCGTTTTATCCGATATCTGTATCCGAGAAAACACGAATGCGGTAAGCAAAATCCGTATTAAAAAATATTCGTATTTATATTCGAGAATATTTATATTTGAGAATATTCATACAAATACAAAAATAAATAGAACTAAACGTTATAGTAAAGTTGTGCTAAAATTGTACATCACTTAGTTCTACAATTTTAAGCTTAGTATTTGCAAATGTAGGTGATAAGAAATAAGAAAATTTCAGTCATCTAAAAATTAGCAAAACTGAAAAAAAAGTTGGTAGCCATATTGGTAGGTCAACTCCTCTCCCCTCCTCTCACCAATGAATTGGCGCCAATAGGTGAGAGTGGCGCCTCCCTAGATTCCTTCACCGTCTTCTCCCAAGCGCATGCAATTCTTTCCTCCAAATGAATCCCCTCAACCGTCTCGAGCGGTGGCAACGGGGTGAAGGGTCTCGGGGAGGCCCCTGTGGGTGTGGCTGCACCCTGACCCTCGCTAGCACGGCTCCGCTAAGCCTAGCAGGGGAGATGGTTACCCGTTCTCAGTCCCCATGGGGACCCGCCCCTCACGGGATTCCTGAGGAATTAAAAAATAGGCGGCTAAATGTTTTTAAAAATAATATAATTTTATATATTAATTTATGATTATTTAGGCATACTTTTTTAAAAATATAACTTAAAAATGTATATTCAAACATATAAATTCAAGTTTTAGTCGAATATATAAGAAAAAATACAACTTCTTATATTAAAAATTCAATCTATTATTTAAAAAATATTTTTTATATTTATCAGTTCTCTGTGAGGGCCCGTGGGGAAGAGCGACCCAATCTCTGCCCCTCATAGGGATATCCGGCGAATTTTTGTACGGATAATCCGTTTTTATTCGAAAATACATAAATATACCGCGACAACATTTTTACAAAATAATCTCCAGCCGCCACCCCATTGGCGATCGACCTTTCGCCAACCGGAGGCGACATTTAGGAATCGTGTACCGTTGGCGACTTCTTCAATCGCTTACGGTTGAAGGATCGCAATTGCGAGCGCCAACGGCTGAGCGATGAAATTGCGATCGCCAACCGTAGGGCGGCTGCAATTATGCCGCCATTACCCCGGGCACATTCCCTCGTTCGCAGAATCGTTATTCCTCATTCGCCCAGAGAGAAGAGAGGAGGAAGAGGAAGAAAAGAAGAGGAGAAGAGAGGGAGGAGAGGAGGAGAGAAGAGAAGGAGAGGAGGTGAGGGAGGAAGAAGAAGTCGAAGCTATTCCATCGATTTGGATCCAGATATTTTTTGTAATTATGTTGTATTTACAGTCTTCAACTCCCATGTTATTTGACATGTCATAAATTTCAATCATACATCTAGGCATACATCATTAATGGCCAGTACTACATTGAGAGTGTATTATGGTGTTGGAATGATTCGTGAAGGTCCGATGGTGTGGATTTGAGCGATTTTCCATAAGTCACTCGTACTTCGGATGACGAGAATGCTCGAATGACGGATGTGCGGCATTGGCTGACCCAGAGTTTTTCATTGGACCCCGAGGTGTGCAGCGTCGTTGTGCAAGGGCTTTGGAGCCGGTCTTCCACTGACATCAGATGGGAGTTGAAGACATTGGTGCGCTATGCTTCGTGGAAGGGCTTTGTGCAAGGGTGCCGGCGCCGTGGATACGAGTGTGTCCTGCTTGTGCAACCGTGCTCACTACAAGCGGCGCGCAAGCTCGTGCGTCCGTCTATGGTTCGGAGGTGCTAGCACCTCGGGCGGCCGCACGCGTCGGTGGAGCTGATGAAGTTGCTCGTGATGAAGGCGATCGCGGTACGGAGGAGAGTTAAGGCCGTCAAGCTATAGAGAGGAATGGGCAAGCCGATGCGGTACATGGAGGAGAGTTACACCGTCAAGCTATAGAGAGGAACTGGGCAAGGCGATGAAGGAGAGCATAATGAGTATATCGTGCATCGGATGGAATCGATGACCAGAGGGCATGGGATGAAGAGCAAGCTGTAGAGGACGGCGAGGAGGGCGGTTCGATGATGAAGAAGTTCCTATCCCGAAGAATGGAACGGTATAATGCGGAGGGTGTTTCCGCACATGATGAGCATGAATCGCCATGGGAGTATCATCAAACGAGCTTGGTGCATGCTATGTTTGTTGACAAGGAAGCTGCGCAGATGCCATCAAACTTTGGGCCCTTTCAATGCAACGGACATTTCGCGTCGTCAAATCAAGCCGGGAGCGATACATCTGTGAAGTGCGAGCGGCATCGTTGTCCTTTTAGGTGCACGACGTGAGACCCAAGTATGAGACTCACCGGATTGTGTCCAAGGTGGAGCCGCACTCCTGCATTCTAAACACGGTCTTGGCGAGGCATCGTAACCTTACGTCGGATTTATAGCCAATTTGATGTATGGGGAGATAGTGGAGAAGAAAGATGTTGCGGTCACACATATTATGCTAGCTATTGAGAATAAATTCAAGTATAAGATTAGCTACGCGAAGGCGTGGCGTGCCAAGCAAAAGGCGTTGGAAAACGTTTTGGCACTTTCGAGCGGCGCACGATAACCTTCCTCGTATGCTTAAGGTGTTGCGACAAAGGAACCCGCACGTACATCGCGGTACCGACAAGCCGTCCATAAGTCCACCGGATTTGCGTGTTTGCAGAGCATTCTTTGCATTTGGTGCTAGCATTGAAGCATTGGACACATGCGCCGATTATCTCAATAGATGGGACCTTCTTGTGAGCAAATACAAAGGGCGGCTCGACGGCCATAGGCGTTGGCGGTAACAATCAAATATTGCCGGCCATTGCATTTGTGGAGAGTGAGAATTATGAGAGTGGTTGTGGTTTCTCGGACATGTGAGGGGTGGAGTTGTAGGCACCGTCCCGGTGTGTGCATAATCCATGATCGCCACGCCGGTATTATGAAGGCGTCTGAAAACTTCAAGAAGACCCCGAGGAGACCTTTTTGGCCGGACGGGGAGCATCGTTTGAGGTGATACTCCGTGTGAGCCGGATTTGGGACATCTCGTTCACTTATTACTCACGAGGTATGTCTTGAGATCATGCAAACGAACCTAGTTGCACATGCAACAAGCTTAAGTTGTTACACGTGCCATGCTCTCATGTCCTCATTGCATGCGCAACGGTGGGCATGGATCCTTCCAACTTCATGTCCGAGTACTTTTTCAAGGAGAGAATACTGCAAGCTTGGTGTGGGAGCTCCGGGGTTGAGCGGTGGGAAACTTCACCACTTTGGATATTTCAGCGAGGACTTGGGTTCGGATATTAACATTTGAAGGGTGGGAAGGGTCGTGACAGAGCCGACGTATTAGAAACGACATGGACGAATCACAAGTGGAACCTCGGTGCACGTTGTAGGCGATGCGGTCGGAGGGCACACACTAGACGATGCAATGCATTTCGGATCGTAGTTGGTGTTGTAATGCATGCTATAATTCATGTACCATTTGTAAACCTTGTATGTTACATCCGTTTTCTGTAAACCTTGTATGTTACCTCCTTTTAAGTATTGCAATTTATTGGTGCCTACGAATCCACTTTTATTACGAAACAACAGGCTCTAAAGTGCCTACATAGAGTCATTTATTGCGAGATGACAAAAGAGGGCTTACAACACGAAACAACACATACATTGCACATGCAGGATCTATGGAAAGTACTACACCCAACAATTTTACTTAACACAATGATCCTACCGCCACAGCATCAACACATCAACAAATACATGAAATAAAATACGACACAACCATAACCCTCGTTACCTACATGCCAAACGAGCCTCGTGGCACCCACATGGAGAATTGCTGGGGGGGCGCCTCGGACGTGGCTGGCCGTCGTGGGAGTGGCATGCACATATGCAGCTCGGGTTCGCGCAGCAACATGTGGGATCGTAAGAGCTTCCTATATTCACGACCTCCTCGTTGCCCCTCTCGCGTTGCATCTGTTCGCGGAGGTCGTTGTTCTCCTCAGTGAGACTCTCCATTCGGTACTCCAAGTCCCATATTCATTGTGTCTGCATTTGGGGAATCCAAGATCTGGACGACCGCGTACTCATTGTGTCTGCATTTCGGCCACGCTGGTTGAGCACGCCGACTTGATATCAATCGGTACTGTGGACCGAACATATCCCTCCTTTCTAAGAGAATGTCGTCCTTCGGTGACCCAAATCCCACTGGCCCCTCGGCTTCCGACATGGTATATTTCACCACGAAAGAGATGGTTCTTCTTTGTTCGATTTACAATGTCATGGGACCCCAACCGTGCTACTTATAGCAACACGGAGGGACATTTATTGCTACACTGGCCTCTGAAAAGCCTACATAGACTATCCTCTCAAAAGCCTACATAGGCGGCCTCTGAAAAGCCTACATAGATCGGCCTCTGAAAAGCCTACATAGGCGGCCTCAAAAGCCTAGCCTACATAGGCGGCCTCAAAAGCCTACATAGGCGGCCTCTGAAAAGCCTAGCCTACATAGACTGGCCTCTGAAAAGCCTAGCCTACATAAAGCGGCATCTGAAAAGCCTACGGAGGACATTTATTGCTACACCGGCCTCGAAAAGCTGAAAAGCGAAAAGATTCATATGTACTCTCCATGGACTATGCCCATCGCACTCAGTTCACTGCCTACATAAAGGCATCACATGTATTACATACCACAACACAACTCCTCCTCAAGCCATCACAATACTACTACACAACAATGTCTTCTCGGAGGTCCGACCCTTTCGAGTGCCGGAGTGGCATGAGCGTCCGAAGTGCCATTGCGGTTTTAGGATGATCTTTGTGCGTCCGGCGGATCCACTACCACGAGCCAATTACGGCCGTAGGTACTTCAAATGTCCGGACACGGATGACGACTTCGTGGTAACGGCGACAACTAAATCCTTTGTTTCGTTATCGTTCTTCAACTTTATCCATGACATCTACCACGACACACATAACCTTGCAAGTTCATCGAATGGGTGGATCGGTGCGCCGGCATGGCCACGAACCTCGCGAGGTGGAAAACAAAGGACAATACCTTGTCAAGATGGATCGGGCTCGCGAGGTGGAGCGACAAATGCGGCATGAGCAAGAGCGTCGCGTGAGGGTGGACCAAATCCGTCTTAAGGGCAAGGAGGATGAGCTGCAAAGGAGGCGGGAGAAGTTAGGTCTGCGTGAAGCAGCCATCAAGCGTCAGGAGGAAGAGCTTCAAGCTCGTGAGGCAGCTCTCAAGACCAAGAGTGACGGGAAGAAGGATGCGTGGAGCCATCTTGGCGCGACAAAAGGGCAAACAACCACGCTACACCCAAGAGACAAAATGTAATATTTCCTAAGGCATGTTACGACTAGCGGTGGAGTTCGAACATTACAACTCTGAGTTCCACACATGCCACTGGTCACATCACTTACCACTTTATGTATCAACCGTTCTACGGTCAATCGTGCCTAATAAAATTTACCAAAAATTTTTTGCATCTACAACTTACATTGAACATAAACTTCTATTACAAATTTATCTGATTTTTACGCAGATTTATAACTACAAAATTGACAAAACATACAAAATTCACGCGGATTGCAAACCCTTAAAACATACCAATGTATATATCAAACGTTCTCTGATCAATTGTACTTAAAAAAATTCCTCAAAATTTTAAATGCACCTACAACATACAATAAACATAAACTTTTATTACAACTATACCATATTTTTTCTAGTTTAAAACTACAAAATTGATAAAACTCTAAAATTCACGGACCGAGTAAAGTCGCCCATCCATTGGCGATCGCAATTGCGATCGCTCAACGCTGGGCGATCGCATTGCGATCGCTCAACCGTAAAGCGATTGAAGAAGTCGCCCAACGGTACACGATTCCCTAAATGTCGCCTCCCGGTTGGCGGCGATCGCCCAATGGGGTGGCGACTCGGAGATTATTTTGTAAAAAATGTTGTCGCGGGTATATTTATGTATTTTCGAATAAAAAACGGATTATCCGTACAAAAAATTCGATATCCGGCCCCGCCCCACAGGAGAATTGTTGCCCTTAACCATCGCCTCTTTTTTCTCAATTTGTTTGACAAACTGAATTATAAAGATACAGTATTTCCTAATCCTGGTCTCTCTCACCTCTCATTCGTGGCTAATCCCATTTCACGATCTCTCCTTTTCTCATAATGACAAGCAGGCGGGCGGCGGTCAGGTGAGCAGGCCGTGGCGCATGCCGTCTTGCAGCCGCGACATGTTTGCGCTTCAAGGAGGTGTGCGCTTAGTTGAAATGTTTGTTTCCTTTTCTTCCCAATTCCGCTATGAAATACAACATTTGTCCTTAATTCACTTTTGCATGGAATCAGAGACGAAGTATACGTGTTCCATAAAATGTCTACATCGAGCGTCCAGTGAGCATTGTGTATGAGCAAAGCTTGGGTAGCTGGATCAAGTTGCGACGTGCTGTGGTCAGACTTTCTGCTGCTTATTGTATTTGGATACAAGTCGGCATTACTTTGGGCATTACATACATTCTTTACTGATTATATTTTGGTTATTTTGCTAATTCCGGGTTTTTTTTATGTTGTCTGCATAGGTTAACGTGGGAAAGATGCGATTATTAAGGTGACGACGAGCCACGATTTGAGATATTTCTGGGAGCTCAGGCTAGCAGGAGACGTGACGTCAGCTTGGTCGAAGCTCGGCCGAGCATGGACACGGAACCTAAAGCATAGAGAAGACTGAGCCTGATGATGTCGACTTGTGATAGGGTAATATAATATTTTTTATGCATAGCAAAACACGGTATAAACAAAAATCTGTGCAGTGGCTGGGAGCTAGTAATATGCATGTTTAATTTCTTTTGCATGCATGTTATTAGACAGGCAGAGAGATGTGCCTATTAGCTTTGGTCCATGACAAAGAAAAGGACCAAGTACAGTTGGGTATGCAAAAGCGAGTGTCCACTGGTATACGAGTGTCGCGAAATGATGCTGCAGTGCGTTTGCTTGTTAAGCTGTTGCAGTCTTATGAAACGACCCATGAGAGCCATCTTTACCGCCAAAGGTTTCTTGACCTCAAGTCAAATTGAATATCCTTGAACCTCTGTAGACATGCATGTGAGCCTTTGAATAAGAGAAATAGGCTCTATCAAAAATAGTTAACTTGGTAAAATACTTATATAATGTCATGGCTTCTAAGACCGATTAAAATCTATAAGAAGAATTAACTGTACTCTGATACCACTTGTACAACTGGTATGGCAACAGCGAAGGTAAATGGTGTCTTAGTATTTTTCTCCTAAGTATTCGCCAATCATTCACCGTAATAGATACAAATAGAGATGGCAACGGGTAAATATCCATCGGGTATTGCTATTCCATACCCGTACCCGCTAGGTGTAAATTTACCCGTCGGGTTACCCGTATCCGCACACGGGTAGGAAAATTTACCCATACCCATTCGCGCGGGTATTACTACCCGACGGGTAACCCGTACCATAAGCATACCGGTTCAACACATAAGAATATCATCAATTTAGACATTCATTAATCATACATGCCAAGCACAAAAGCGTCTAATGATCAAAATTAGTACATCACATAAACATACTTGACATGACCATATCAACATATGACAAACAAATAAACAATCAACAACAAGTAGATAATAAAATTAACATTTGAGTGGGATGTCTAGTTGTCTAATGCGGGTATTCATTACGCGGGTAGGTGGTATGGGTAGTATATACCACACACACGCCGCCTACCCGCGGGTAGAGGATTTCGCCAATAACGTATCCATGGGTATATAAAATTTTCCATACCCGTCTCTTTATCGGGTAAAACCCGTCGGGTATTCGGGTATCGGGTACCCATTGCCATCTCTAGATAAAAAGCTATAAAAATTAAGAATGGAGAGCCAACACAAGACCAGCAAATCAAGAAGCCACAAACCGATGAATGAACGATGAATTGCGGTAATACCGATACTGATCTTGTGGTAGTGCTGTGTTCTGATGCGGTAGCTCCGCTCTGATGGATTCGACGATGAATAGTAGAATCAGCACTATTTCAAGACCAAGAATCCATTTAACTTTGGAATTTTCCGTACGAATAATCCATTTTTTATTCAAAATTACAGAAATATACCCGCGGTAAATTTTTTTACAAAAATAGGCTCAAGTCGCCCAATGAAAGGGCGACTAAAGCCTATCGCCCAACCGAAAGATTCTGTTCTGTCGCTCTACCATCAAGATTGCATCGATCGCCCTCCCATTGGCGACTTTAATCGATCGCTTCAATGGTTGAGCTATAGGTATCAAACCTTCGCCAAAAATAGTGAAAATTGGTGGAGATATTCTTCATTGATCCAAAGCCTTTAGAAAAATTTTGAACAATTTATTGCGGGATCAAAAGTTACGACAATCGAGGAACACAAAGAGAGGAAACAGGAGTGATTGAAACTGCTATAACTTTTGATCCGTGAGCGAAATTGCTCAAAATTTTTCTGAAGGCTTTGGATCAATGAAGAATATCTCCACCAATTTTCACTATTTTTGGCGAAGGTTTGATACCTATAGCTCAACCATTGGCGATCAGATTAAAGTCGCCCAATGGGAGGGCGATCGATGCGTCGCTGATGATAGAGCGACAGGACAGATCGGCTTACGGTTAGCGATAGGCTCGATCGCCCTCCCATTGAGCGACTTGAGCCTATTTTTGTAAAAAAATTCTCATGGTATATTTCTGTAATTTCGAATAAAAAATGGATTATCCGTACAAAAAATTCTTTAACTTTGGGGGATTGGATCATATACCCTCCTCTTAGTTAGGGAATTCAGGATTTACCCTCCCACCTCAATGACATGTAGGATCATCATAAGTCACTGACGCGTGGGCCAGAAGGGTAAATCCTGAATTTCCATCTAATGGGAGGGTATATGATCAATAAAACCTTTAACTTTTGATAGGTAAATTCAAATCACTTGAAATTTGACATGCACCTTCTCTAAGATGTCAAAAATAGGGATGTCAATAATGCCCGTTTACCTACGTGAACTTTCTGCCCATTGGGTAAACGGGCATAGGCATGGGTGAGCTCCACCCGTACCCGTCTTGCCCGTTTACCCGCGACCTGATAGGTGGCCCAGCCCAATAGTCAAAACTCAAGTACTCTTAACACTACCACTTCAGTCTAAAACCCTAATCTCCCTAATTGATTCCTAGGCCCTAGTTGCCACCAACACAATACACTCTAAATCCAGATTCCCAACAGCCTTCAGCCTCATCCTCCTCCCGACCGGCTTTATCCCTTGCCTCCCACCCGGCTAGCTACCATCCCTCGCACCCACTCAGCCACCTGCAGCCCCCTACCCGACCGCCTACCGCCCCCCCCCCCCCATTCGGCCACCTGCCGCCCCTCGGCCCCACCTGGCCTCCTGCCGCCCCTCGCTCCCCACTTGGCCACCCCTCCTCCCACCCGGCCTCCACCTCTATGCTGTCCTCAACGCCTAGCCGAGTATTATGACTGCCTCCAAGGTCCATATTCCCTCCTTTGCTAATGCTTTCAAATTTTCTTCTTCTGGATGAATTGTCCACCGTGAGGTTGATTGTGCATGTTTGTAAAACTCAACCTCCATTGGGTATATGTGATTTTCCAACTATCAAGATAGTTTCTGGTATTTTAATCAAACTACTAAAATACATTCTCCTTCCATTGCAACCAGATGCCATGCTTTTCACGTGTAAGTGTACCATTTGTTTGCCATGCGTCAGCAAGTTTTCCCGTTTCGGTCCCATCAGACCACGCCTCACTTCGACCGACCAAGTTACATAGTGCAACCCAGCGTTAGAACTTTTCTTCAATATTTTTTATCTTTCTTGTGCCATGATTAAGCTCACCACCTCACTCAGCATTCTCAATCATTCTGGGCATCGGCTCCTCTATGAGTGTAGCCCCGATATTCGTTGTTGACTTTGATTGACTCCAATCGACCTTGCACATCCAAAGATAAGAAATCGTTTGCGGACACAAATTCTTCACAACTTGACCCACATTAGTCAAAACATATTTCATGCAACATTAATGACTGACCTAGGTCTGTAGGTCAATCCAACTCAATTCATGGCTCAATTTCCTAAAATCCAAGAATTTCCCTCTGGGCCAGTACTACCGCTCACCACAGGGCGATACTACCACACCCATGCACCTCATAAATGTACCTCTCTGAAAATTAGTTACCGCCAAGTAAACTGCGGTACTACCGCTATACGGTATGACCGCTGCCATATCAATGGTATGACCGGTTTCTCTGAAAAATTCAGAAAATGATCCAAACAAAATGTAATCTTAGCAAAATCGAATAACCACTCTATAAAATTTGCAATGATTCATGATAATATTATCTTGAACTTTCTCACATAGTCCTTCAGAAGTTTGGCAATGGCTCACTTCTACTCATCGGCCATGCATCATCAAGGACAAGGAGGCATTGGCTTGACATGTATTGGATTCGAGTCTCTACGAGAGTTAATCATTTTTAGAACGGTTTGATAGAAAGGCGTAATGCTTAAACAATGGCTAGCAACTACGATAGAAATACCCTTTATTCTTCTCTAGATTTGTCGGACATATATATAGAATCCACTAAATCATTACGCAATTTATCATCATCTCTAGCGACAACGAATGGACAAATTCTTCTTTTTTGTCCTCCAGGATCACATGCCACTGTCGAAGAGTGGCATCTTCCATCTTTTTTTCTCTGACAAATTTTTTATTTATAGGAAAATAATAGATACAATTTAAATCAGTAGGAAGATATAAGAGTGATTCCCAAAATTAGGAAGGCCGTCGTCTGATCCAGCATCCCATGGGACGTGAACAGTGCTAGCGTTGTTGTCATCAGCCCCGTATGCCCCTTGTTCCTTTTCGGTTCTTCAGTCTTATCCCTGTTTTTTCCCGTTTCTAAAAACAACTTTTCGGCTTTTCTACAATAACTAATTTTTAAACGGAATATTTTTTCAAGATAGGGTCTACTAGTTACTAGTTAATTGTAGTACATACTTTACTGACTTCATTTATATTGGCAAAAACCGCACGTGAGTTTCTGTTATTCTGTAATCTCTCGTACAAACAGCCCAAAAGCCACAAGCCGCAGCCAAAAAGAACAGGCATTAAACAACTAAGCTGTTCTATATTAATTTTCGACTAATGTGTGATTGGTGTGGCATCGATCAAATTAAGCAAAAGGAGTGTTGGGTGCTGGTGGTCAGCCGGACAGTGGCTGGTGGTCACATGCCACCGTGAGTACTGTTCTATGAGTACTATAGTAGAGTATTATTCTACAAGTACTGTAATAGAGTATTGTTTATCTGAGTAGTTCATCCGAGTACTCACGGTCGAAGAAGTCTTCCAAGAGTCGAAGACTTCCAAGTATTCAAGTCTTCTGACCACGTGAGGCAGTCAAAGCTTTCTGAGTACTCGAAGCTCATGACCACGTAAGGACCATGGCAAATCGTGCTCAACCACATGAAAATTCTACAATTGGTATCAGAGCTTCAAGATCTAGGAGCAAGGTTCAAGGAGAAACTGTATGGCGATGACTTACTAGTCGATGTGATGGCGTGCACAGTAGCGCCCGTTAGGCGAAGGTGTATAGGTGCTGGCGATGAGTCGGTTGTAGTACCGTGCGCTTAGGAGGTGAATCGGGCGTGGAAGGAGTACAAGTGCATCAAGGTCTACGAGACCTCTGTGATGCAGCTGTACGAGACATCTGGCAACCTTGTCACCCTACTGCATGTGGAGCACAGCAACGATGATGTGAGTGAAGCGGATCAAAGCGGTGTCCGCATAGCACTTGCTGAGGTGGCGCACAAGGTGCGAGCACGGGCACAAAGGCACTGAGCCCATTTTCATGGACATGTCCTTTGTAAGTGTATGTAGTTGAGTCCATGTATGAGTACGAGTGCACAATTGCATTTTGAGTTGTTTGAGTACATGGCACAGTAAGAATGCTGCATGTGTCATTTATCTGTTTGAGCACGTAGGAGGTGTATTACATATGTGTGCATATTTGTGTCATGGTCATGCACATAGGTGATTCAGTGCATGATATATAAGTGAGTGTGAGTTCTTGTACTTGTGTCCAAGTTCTCATGTGTGTAAGCTCTGATGAGAGTCTTCATCGCCATTAAGATGTGTCACCGGTGAAAGACAATTGGAGCTGAGGAAGTGGTAAGGGTCATAGTAGTGGGCTACGTCCAAGAAAGTTGCATGTGTGGCATCATGGCATAGTGGATAGATTGGCAGTAAGTAGTGAGCTGATCAGCAATCAAGTGAAGCCAACAGTTGTGTGTGCACATGCATGTGTTATTGGATCAATCATGTGTTAGTGGTTGGTGCATGTAGATGCATGTATCTAATAGAGATAATGCATGGCGTGAGTTGGTCTTCTGCGCGTGTCAAGAGCGGCATGTCAAGATTAGGAGGGAAATTATTAGCTATAATCTTGACTAGAAATATTTAGGCATAGAGTTAGTGGTGAAGTTAGTGGCTATATGCATGTAACGGAAGTATTAGTAGCTACTAGCATTTTGCATTAAGTGGTCGTAATGTTGGGTTTTACTGGTTGTAACGTATCATCAAAGACGTGTAGCCGTATGTTATATTCAGTAGTATATAAAGGGGAGAAAACCAGAAAAGACGCTGAGAGGTTTACGCGTCGCAAAAGCCTGTGTTGTGCTTGTGTGTGCTCTCTCCAAAGAGTATTCATGTGAGTTGAGTGGTCGGAGTACTCAATCAATGCATGTGATCGAGTACTGCCATAGTCGTAACTCAAGTACGAGTACTAATGTAGTGTGAGTGTTCCAAGTACTGAGGGAGTTCTGAGAATTCCAGAGCAGTTGTTATCTCCGAGTACTTAGTACCAGTCGGAGACCCCTACGAGTAATGTAGCAGAGTACTGTTATACGAGTACTGTAGCAGAGTACTATTCATTCGAGCAGTTCATCCTAGTACTCACGGTCGAAGAAGTCTTCCAAGAGTCGAAGACTTTCGAGTACTCAAGTCTTCTGACCACGTGAGGCAGTCGAAGCCTTCCGAGCACTCGAAGCTCACAACCACGTGAGGACTTTGACCATGGAAGACTCGATCACCACCACATGCTCAAGGAAGTTTGGACCATAGCACAGTTTGACCATGGCAAATCGTGTTTGACCATGTGAAAATCCTACATAATCGAGCAAGCAGTGGCTCTTATGTCCATGTTAGCTGCATGGATCGTCGATCGCGATTACAGAGGCTTGTTAGCTTCACGAAACATCGATCATGATTACATAGGCTTGCCGCTGTCACTGATTGAGCATCTTTTCTCGCTTGGTTAGCTGAGTATCTTGGCGTTTGCTGATGTTCGCTTGATGCATGGGACGTGGTGGTTGCTCACGACCCATTGGACGTTGTTGGCACGGATAGTTTCCTTCCTACTTTTGAAATTCTTACTCATCTTTTCCTATACATTTTAATTGCATTTATTATTGGGATTGACTATAGCACGACTAGATGCGCATTAAGCTTAACGTGCACTCATGGTCGTTGTTTTCTTTTTCACTAAGCTTCCCATATAGCTCCACGATAGTACTTGATGAGGCCACTGCTCTGCTTCCTGTCACCAAGTTTGTGGCCTCCTCTAGCTGATCACATGCCGTGTGAGTGTATCTATTGAGGGCCGCATTGAGTGACATTCCTGGTGCTGTGGTGCATGCATCTTAGGTAGTGTGCTTGAGTGAGAAGCAGTAGAACCACCACCTCAAATTTTATCATTGGTGGGACCCAAATTTACTATGTAGTACATTTCCCTACCTGCCTAAGTTTATGCTTATCGTAGAAAATTTATGAATTTTATCAAATTGAATAGTTATCATTAAATGCACCCTAACTTCCGTATACAATTTAACAAATTACCAGCTTAATTACTAAAATTATTGTCACTTCTGTGAATTTGGAACCATTTAAACAATTATCTTTAGTTGCACTGTGAGTTACCATCTACAGTCTTAGCAAATTACCGATCTAAGATAGAAAAATATCATCATCAGTTTTGTGAGTTTGAAAAAGCTTTAAGAATTACCATCTCCTACTGACTAAGTTACCATTTGTAGCTTTAACAAATTATCACACTAAGTCCAAAATTACCATCCCTCCGTGAGATTGAGAAAATTTCAAATTTACCATCAAATACGCGATGAGTTATCATCTGATTTTAACAAATAACCACTAAAAATTATGTTTGACAAGGTTCAAGAATAGCCATGAGTAAAATCTAAATTATAGCATGGAATTTTAACAAATTACCAACCTAACTTGAAATTTACCATCAGTTTGCCAGTTTGTAAAAATTAAAAAAGATACCATGGATTGCACCCTGACTTACCTCTTGCTTTTTTTTAAAAAAATACCATGTAAAGTTGTATACGCTAGATGATGGGTCCCACCAGCGTATGTCCCACAAAACATGCATGGCTCCCTGGTTGTATTTGCTCTTGCCTATTGTATCAGCCTATGATTAGATGAAGGGACGCTATGCTCTTGACCTGCATGCACTGACAGACGGCTAACAATTGACATGCTATAAGACAAAAGCGCGTATAGTCGCACAATAGATTTTCCGTTTATTATTTTTATGTAAGTAAAAAGGGTAAATCTAGCATGAGCCCCTCTAAAAATATGCACTAAGGCCCTGTTTGGATCCCTCCATCTAAAGTTTAGTCACTAAAGTTTAGATCTAAAGTCTCCAAACAGATGGTCTAAAGTTAGATCTAAACTTTAGCTAACCCCTAAAAAACACTTTAGACCATTAGTCCACCAAAGTGAACTAAAGTGGTCTAAAGTTTTAGATTCTTAGGCACAAAGACGTGTTTACCCATGCATGTTGGTCTCTCACCTCCCATTTAATGGTGGCCTTATCTAAGCGAGGAGAGGTAGTATGGTCTTTTGAAACTTTAGTCCTATCCATTAGTACAGGATCCAAACAGGACCTTCGACTAAAGTTTAGTGGCTAAAGTTTAGCCAACTAAAGTTTAGTCCAAAACTTTAGACAATTAAACTTTAGACTATAGGATCCAAACAGGGCCTAAGTCATCTTGTCTAAGGGCATCTCCAATGGTTATAGCTAGCAACTAACTATAAGACTTCCACATCATTTATATAGTACACACTAAAGCTAACATTCTAAAGAACTATCTATAAGGATAGCTATTTGATGCTTACATGCACACACAGAATTTATAGAGGTTGCCTCGTTTGGCGTTATAGACTAGTGCTTAAGGAAGAGCTGACTCGATTTTTTTTGCATACTCTCTTTCCTCCACATAGGATATATGCTAATGTGTATATACATATAGCTACCTGATTAAGACCATTGAAGATGCCCTAAGTACTGATCCCACTTTGCCGGCTCCTGCACCAGAATCATTGAACTTGGACACATTTTGAGTTTCTCTCTCTTCCGCTCTTTTCAGTACTAATATTCGCCCCCTTCCTCTTTTACATGGTGAACTGTCTTCTCCTGACCCACAATTGCGTCCACATTCCAAACAATCCTCCGCCACCCAATCTGTACAGTATAGTAGTAGTACATTGGTGGGACCCAAAAAACGCAAAAAGAAAAGCAAAGGCGAAAAGGTTTCAAGATCGACGTAAATCTGTACAGTATAGTAGTAGTACATTGGTGGGACCCAAAAAACGCAAAAAGAACAGCAAAGGCGAAAAGGTCTTCACGGCCAACGACTTCCTTGCGATCTCCAGCAGCAGGCTCAACCCTCAGATGGCGTTTATACGGTGAGATGACAAAAACCACAAACTTCTTCATAATTCATAGTTTTTTAAGATATTCTAATGATACATGATATTGAGCGTATGTGTGTTCGCAGGAGTAAATTGAAGATCAAGGGGAGCATAAACACTACACAGAAGTTCATGCAATCATGCTGAACATCTTCCCAAAACCATCCAAACTGTAGAGGGTTCGAGTTTGTATGGTACAACGATTGAATTGTTGTAAATAATGTAGTTTTAGCATAATTTCATTAATTAATTTCAGCATAATTAACAAAGACAAAAGCATGATACCAAAGGCATAAAAATGATTTAATCAACATGCAGGGGCGGATACATGTTCTCCAATGTGGGGCATAGACCCTGCACCGATTTTAATTTTTGTTGCTTAGATTCTAAACTTACACAGTGTGTGCTTCCACATGTTAAGAACTACATATATCTAAAAGAAAGAAGAGTTAAACACTTTGACTAACAGGGGAGAAAGACTTAAACATGTTGACTAACAGGGGAGAAAAGATAAGAAAAACATGCAATATGTTGACAAAGCAAGACACTCCAAAAATACGTGTAATAGTAGGTTCTCGAATTTATCCTAGATCATTCACTAATAGTAGGCTTTTTGATTTTGGTATGTTGTCTGACAAATAGTTATTTACAATTAAACTTTGTCATAAAGTTAGTTGATGTTAATTTAAAATGCATTACTGGGCCTGCTCTTTTTAGATTTGGCTTATTGTTTATGGCTACGGCTTATAGCTTTTGAGTTATTCGTGAGAGAGAGTACGGAGTAACAAAAACTCATGTGTGGTTTTAGCCAATATAAATGAAGTCGCTACAATGTGGACTATAATTAATTTGTAGACCCCGCTTGAAAAGATATCCCATTTGAAAGTTGATTACTATAGAAAAACCAAAAAACAGCTTTTAGATGCTGAAAAGAAGAGAGTCAGTATCTACTACATTATTGATATATGTGTTGATAAGTATATGTATGGAGCATGAGACCTTCGCGTCATTTTTGTTCTAGATCCACCATTGTTAACATGTACACGTATAAACTTTTTAAGTCATTCAAGTAGAATCTTATGCCCAACATATATATCATGTGAATGTCTAAAATTAGCATAGTACTAAGACATTGAATGTTCTTTATTGCTCTCAAAAGGCTAGTTGCACAAGAATTGATCTTGGCCCTCACAGCCATGACAAAAATCCAATCTTGATTATATATATGACAGCTTATAGATTAGATCTTGAGCTTAAATCAAACTTTGCTATTTGAAAGAAATTGACATATCATGAATATGGATGGCTGGACATCACAAATGATCACAATAATCAATCTAACATTCAATTAACATGAACAATATTGATTATAATAGTATGACAGTGTGCGAATATCAACTAAAGTGACCAAAAATGGACCACATAGCACAGATCTAAGCCAACAAGTAATACACAACAGTTTCAATTATTAGAGTATCACTAATAGCAAACTAGCCAAAAGCTCAAGACCAATCTATACTCAAGTTCATATATAATTTCAGTATCATGTCATTTCATCACAGAGCAATTAACCCACAGAATCTCTTTGCAATTTCCAATTAGTGACAGTGATAACTCACAGATATCTGAAGTAGATCAAGCAAAGTGCAAAGAGTAAATAGCCAAAATACTCACAACACCAGTGATACTTGAAATCACTGAGAAGAAATCAGAAGAGGCAAAGCACATGCTTGGCACTGTCCTAGAAAATCAAACGCCTCGCTATGCCGCTTAAGGAGACAAGGTAAACGGAGATACAATACCATTCTCCAAGCTTCAAAACACCAAAGCTTGAAGTCAAGGGTCGAGGAAGATGCCGCACAAGACTGACGAGCGCTCCAGCCAAGAGCACCTAAAAACACAAAGATCAAGCCTCGGTTTCTCCTTTTCAATGGAAAATCCCCAAAGTTTCTCCATGTCAAATCTCAAAAGAAATGGCACAAGGAAACCACACAGAAAGAACCAAGAGAAGACGATTCGGACTGCACAATGGAGCACGATGGAGCTACTGCCTCCAAAGCTCAAATTAAGACTTGACCGAGAGGAATAGGATATTGAGAAGGAGAAGAGGACTCGCTGCATTCGGTGCCCAAAAGAGGAGAAGGAGGTCGCCTGAAATAGGGGAGCGAAAAGGCGGCCGACGGGCTGCTGCTAACGACTAGCGCCAAGGCGCTCGGGCCAGTGGCGCCTCTAACGCCGTCGCCATCTCCGCGTGACCCGGCCACCTAGGCGAAGTGGTCAGCCAAGAGCCTCCCCATAAGCGCACGTGAGAGATAAGGCCATTGGCCTCATCTATTCCTCTGTCCCACCGGCAGGTGAGACATCTCTCTCTCTCTTTCCTTTTTCAAATTGGGAAAATTACCCAATTGCCCTTAGGAGTCCAACATGAATTTCCGTGCTGTTGCCGTTGCATAAGAGTTTAGAGATGAATTGTTGCTTCGCCCACCCAAGGTCAACCCCGTCACCAATGAGCTCTTCACACTGAGCTACAACGTCATCAGGAAGCTGTACCGCCATGGCCGTCAGTGAACACCCACCGTTCAATGATGTTCCGGTCATAGGTGATCCCTGACGGGAGCATCACTGGGTCCTGCATGATCTCCAGCGAGATCGGGCACACAAAGTTTCGAAAATTAATCTTATGCCACTTGTTTCGTTTACAATTTTACCCCTTTAGAGATTCTACTGCTAATAATATGAATGATAGTATAACAAAATCTAAACTAATCTGAACTATTGAATCGCAAAGATTGAACGGCTCATATTCATTTTAAGATACCGTAAAAGAGCTCAAAGAAAAAGATCTTTGCTCTTTTCGATCTGTTGCATGTTTGTGTACATACCCTTGGATTTTTAACTAGGGACTTCATGATTTCTCAGTATTTTTCAGGGAAGAATAGGTTACAACTGTTTTCATCATGTGTGAAATTAGATCATGACAGAGAAATTCACTGAACATTCTAGGTTTTCCTGAAGCCCTGATCTGTATGGAAGAGTACAGTACATTGGGTCATTGGCATGGAAAGGTAGAGAGAGAAAAGGCCGATATGATCAGATTTATTTCTAAGCAAGTGATGAGAGCCACCAATGGTGCCTGGAATCTGTTAGGCAGAGAATAAGTTGGTGCTGTGCACTTTAGAATCGTGTCCACCTTGTTGCCTCATCACATATGCACGTCCGGATCTAATTCAGGAACCCATTTCCTCGACCTTCTATTGGCCTAGACTTTTTGAGTTCTTGGACCAAGTAGATGCAGTTGGCAGCCAGGATTTGCAAAACTATAATAGTTATAATTGATGGGTTTTTTCGCGGCGACTAACTGTCCGGAGTCTGAACTTTGAACTTGTAGTTCTGCTGCTTCTGCGGATAATGTTCATAATTCCCTGTGCTCATAAAAAAGAGAGAGATAATATTCGTAATTAGAATTGACAACTGCATTATTGAGGGCTGCTTAGTTGGTTTATGACGAGTCCCTTGATGGTTAAGGGTGGTTCCGCTTTGTGAAATCTGTGGACTGAAAAACGAGTTAAACTTTGCGGATTTGCGAAGAGGAGCACCTTTCATCTGTCAAGCATTCCCTATATGCAAATGTACCTGTGCTTTTCTTGTGATGTAGAACATTTTAGAGGTTGCATGTATGTGTTGTGGACTCGTTTTAGGGAAAGTTCTATACTCGGAGAGCTTCTAATCGACAAGTCGTGAAGAGCAGCAGTTCGGCCGACGCAGGCGACGCTGAGAAAGCCGTGGCGTGATCGGCAACAGTATGGCGCATGGGCAATTCTGGACGCGCTACAGTTTGTGTCGGGTTCGGTTGGAGTAAGTCAGAGTTAAGGTTAGGTAAAGATGATTTTTTTTAGATAATGGAACGGGGTTCCAGCCTCTACATCGTTTGACGACATACACAGCTGATCAAATAAAACCACGAGCTCTTAGGCTCATACCGAAATACAACGGAGAGATAAGATAAAAAACCAAAAGTCTAGATAACTGAATAGACAGGAAACTACGCTTCAATTCTATTCGAGAACTTCCATCCAAACTTAGCGAAGACCTCCATGATCACCGTCTCCAAAAGTCTGCAACCATTTTTCATGTTCTTTCGTGTTTCTTCCTCCCTATGCAGCAGTGACCACGTTCGAATCCAATAGGTTGTCCTGAAAATGACCTGCATAAAGGTGTTAGATTTCTTGTTATTGAATACCATATCATTTCTATTCAACCAAATTGCCCAACATAGAGCTGCAACACCCACTAAAATCTGGTTCTTGAGTTTTGATGGAAAACCATAAAGCCATGAACCAAACATATGAGTAAAGCTAAAGGGAGGTTGAATTCCAAAGGTGATATAAATGGTATTCCAAATAAATCTTTGAAATGACAATCAAAAATAAATGTTGTATAGTCTCTAAAGAACTACAGAAGCAACATTTGAGATTGCCTTGCCAATTTCTTTTTACAAGATTATCTTTCGTGAGAGTGACACCTTTGTTAAGATACCATAAGAAAATTTTAATTTTCAGTGGTATTTTGATCTTCCAAATTGGGCATTTAGTAGGAACTACTCCACATTGTATCATAGAAGTGTACATAGAGCGTACCGAGAAAATACCACTACTATGTAAGCTCCAAACAAGAATATCTTTGTCATTAGATAGATTGACAAATGCTACTTTTGACACAAGCTCATACCATGCAGTCAAGTTACTATCCACTAAAGCCCTTCGGAATGAAACATTCAAAGGTGTGGTACTTAGTACATGTGCAACCGTGGCATCCTTTTCCCTCACAATATTGTAAAGAGATGGGTAATCAATTTTGAGGGGTTTGTCGCCGATCCAAGTGTCTTCCCAAAACCGAACTACAGTGCCACTATGTATTCGGAAAGATCCTCTTGCCAAGAATTGGTCTTTGACTTTCATAAGTCCGGACCAAAATTGAGAATCTCCTGGTCGTTTTTTGACTTGTGTTAAGGTTTTATTTGACAAGTATTTCCTTCTTAGAAGGTCTTGCCAAGTTCCTTCCTCATTGATAAGTTTAAATAACCATTTACTCAAGAGACACTTATTTTGGATATCTAGATTTTGGATGCCTAACCCACCAAAATCCTTGGGTGTGCACAGTAAGTTCCACTTAATGAGTCTAAACTTTTTCTTGTGTCCGTCACTTTGCCAAAAGAATCGAGAGCGATAGTAGTCTAACTTTTGAAGGACTCCTCTAGGGACCTCAAAGAAGGAAAGCAAATACATGGCTAAGCCCGTCAACACTGAGTTGATCAAAACAAGCCGTCCTCCTACTGAGAGGAGTTTTCCTTTCCAACTACTTAGCTTTTTCTGAAACCTCTCCTCAATCAAAAACCAGTCACTATTGGATAATTTCCTATGATGCATAGGGATGCCTAGGTATTTAAAAGGAGTGCTTCCTGAGGTGCAACCAAAAAGGCATGCATACTCCTGGACATTATCCTTAGCTTTACCATAAAAGAAAAGCTCACTTTTGTGGAAATTGATCTTTAAACCAGATAATTGCTCAAAAGTACTTAACAATAGTTTAAGTTGTTTGGCCTGGTTTAAATCATGTTCCATAAAAAGGATAGTATCATCGGCATACTGGAGGATGGATAGTCCATTGTCCACCAAATGGGGGATGACTCCCTCAAAACTTCCACTCTCCTTATTCCTTTCAATGAGGATAGCCAACATATCAGCTACCAAATTAAAAAGGATAGGAGAGAGGGGTCTCCTTGTGAGACCTTTCTTGGACTGAAAATAGTGACCCATCTCATCATTCACTTTAATCCCTACACTTCCCCACGCACAATTTGATCGATCCACTTACACCATAAAGGTGAAAAGCCTTTCATCCTCAACGCTTCTTGAAGGAAAGACCAATTGACTTTATCGCACGCCTTCTCAAAATCTAGCTTTAAAATGACTCCATCTAATTTCTTTCTATGCATCTCATGAATGGTCTCATGCAAGACCACAACTCCCTCCATTATGTTTCTACCGGTCATGAAAGCAGTTTGAGAAGGTTTGATTACCTTCGAGCTACTAGAGCGACTCTGTTAGTCATGACCTTGGTGAAGATCTTGAAGCTTACATTTAATAAACAAATTGGTCTAAATTGTTGTATCTGTTTTGCTTCCTTCATTTTGGTAAAAGAGTGATAATACCAAAATTGAGGTGAACAAGGAAGGTCTCCTTTATAGAACTCGGAGAACAGAGCCATTAGGTCTCCTTTAATGAGTTCCTGTAAGACTGATAAAACTCGCGGGAAACCATCTGGTCCGCGCTTTGTTATGTTCCATTTGGAAAATTGCAGTTTTAACTTCTTGTTCTTTGAAAGTACTAGTAAGAATTTCATTCTCTGCATTAGAGACTTGTGTAATGTCATCTCGATATCCTCCATTAGGCTAAAATTATTTTTCTCAGGGGCCCCAAAGAGGTTCTTATAGTAGTTGGTAATATAGCTCTTAAGCTTTTCTTCCCCCACTATGAGTCCCTCTTCTTGTTCTAGTTGGAAGATCCTCGTCTTCCTATGTTTACCATTAGCCACCAAATGGAAGTATTTGGTATTACAATCACCATATAACAACTTAGTTGTCTTGGCTCTTTGATACCACTTTAACTCCTCTTCTCTAAGTATGATAGTTATGGAAATATTTACTTATATCGGTTAAGAATATCATAGTTAATATATCAGATGAGAGTTATAGTTTGACATTAGTCAGGTCTAGGAGTTGTAGTCTAGTTGGTTTGTTAGCACTATATACAAAGGGATGGGTCTGTAATTTGGGAATGCAAGTAATAGAAATAATCTTCTCCTCCTGGCATCTCAGAGGCTCAGCGCTGGCCGGATGCAGCTTCCATCTAGTGCCAGGGGCAAGCACGATTCTTCTTGTTATCCCCTTCGCTCCAATCCCAATTCATGATCTTCTTCCTCCTCTCACAGGCCACCAAAAACCGCCACAAAAGCTAACCATAACGGTTTGGTAACAGAGCCGTCCACCACCACCCTTTCCATGGAAGAGCCGAAAACAATTGAAGATCTCAGCAGGATGTTGGCTGCGCTAATGAAGAACGTCAATGAAGTGAAGCACAAGCAAGACCAGTACCAAGATGCTATCTCGCGACTCCAGCAGGGAGGACATGGCGCGCCATCAAGTGGGCTGGACTCCAGCGGTAGGAACATCGCATTGGATGGAGCTCTTGTCAGGGGGACAAGAAGGACCGTGTTATCATAAGCTAAATTTTTTGATGTACGGTGGGGATGAGGATCCGCTACCATGACTTAATATATGGAGCAGTTTTTCTATCCTTGAGGAGGTACCAAGAGGTACAAGGTACCAAGAGGTACCAAATTAGATCCAGCCGTTCAATCAGTGTGATCAACGGCTCAAAATTTGGTACCTCTTGGTACCTTGTACCTCTTGGTATCTCGCGTCCGGTACCACTAGGTACTGCCAAATCTCAGTCGTCCGATCAGTGTGATCAACGGCTCAAATTTGGTACCTCTTCCCCCTCAAGGATGGTAAAATTTCCCTAATATATGTGAGCAAGTTTTTCGTGGACAACGCATGTTAGAAGAGGAGAAAGTTTGGTTGGCAGCTATTTATGGCTGGCCTCATGAGACCAAAAGACGTTACCAAGAACTCAAAGGGCAGGACCTTATGGCTGAGTCATTACACGAGTTTGCGGCACTCTTTGAGTCACCATGAGGATTACCTCCAGAGCGTCGGCATGATCATCGGATTAATCTTCTGCCAGGTACTACAGCAATGGTGGTGCGACCGTATCGTTACCCACATCTCCTCAAAGATAAGATTGAATGACAGTGCGACGAGATGCTAGCCCAAGTCATCATTCGTGCTAGCACTACCGCTTTGTTGTCTCCCGTACTGTTGGTCAACAAACAAGATAAATCGTGGCACTTTTATGTTCATTATCATGCTTTAAATGCTCACGCTATGAAAGATAAATTTCCTATTCCAATGGTGGATGAGCTTCTCGACGAGCTTGATGGTTATCATCAAGTGCGCATGCATCTGGATGATATTAAGAAGACGGTGTTCCTAACACACCATGGACACTTTGAGTTCTTGGTAATGTCTTTTGGTCTCATGAATGCATTGACCACTTTTCAAGTGCTCATGAATGAGATACTTAAATTATTCCTTCGGTGATTTGTTTTGGTTTTCTTTGATGACATTTTAATCTATAGTTCATCTTGGTGGAGAACTTGCAACATGTTAGGGCTGTTTTCAGGTCTCACAGACTCACAAGTTGGCTCTCAAGAGATCAAAGTGCTATTTTGGTGTGACCTCAGTGGTGTCCTTGGTTCACATTATCTCGGGACAAGGTGTGTCCATGTATACTGACAAGGTTTCAGCTGTGATGGATTGGTCGTAGCCTACTTCAATACGAGCATTGAGGGGATTTCTCGGCTTGACGGGTTACTACTGTAAATTCATTCGAGATTATGGGACAGTGGCATCTCCTCTCACCAAATTATTGCAAAAGGAAGCATTTGCTTGGTCCAAAGAAGTTGATGACGCTTTCCATGCCCTCAAGATGATTCTTGCTTCATCTCTAGTTTTACAATTGCACTTGTGTTGGGTACGTGGTGTATTCGACGTGCATAGGCCCTCTGTTGTCATTTGGAGGAACTCGAGGACGATCACCCGTGATGGCGTTGATCACTTGGCGAGGCCCAGCATCAGGGCCCTGTATCCATAGCATGTTTGAAGGGGGCTGGATAAGCTGTACCTCTGGGGTTGTTGTACGAGTGCCACCACTGGTGCCCTCATGTCTTGGGCATGCTCGCCACGCTTTCATGGAGCACCGTGATTGTGGGGTGTCGCGTGTAATGTGCTCTCCCTACCCGTGCACTTCACACTAGGGCCCTTGTTGGCACCGTCTTCACGACCTTGCCCCTTTCATGGCCACGGCTGTTTCCTCTACCGCAGTGATGACCTCCAGGGGTAGAGGTTTTGTCGCTGCCCCCTTCGACGTCGAGTATGAATTTGCCCCGAGGTCCGTTCTGCTACTTGCGGTTTGAATTCTCCTTTGGGGCTACAAGGGTAGACTTTGCTTCGGGGGTAGGCCCATGGTGTCGGCCTCGCACCGCACTGTGTCCTCCTCCATCTTCGCGTACTTCTCTACTTTATCGAAGAGCTTAACCACCGTTCTTATGGGTTTTCGGGCATTGTATTCCACAAGCAGGCCCTTTCGAAGGCCACGGATGGAGGCATTGATGATGATCACTTTATTTACATCCTTCACCTGGCAGTGGACCTTGGTGAATCGCCTAAAGTACTCCTATAGCTTCTCCCTAGAGCCTGGCATGGAAAGGTAGAGAGAGAAGGCCGATATGAGCCAAGATTCATTTCTAAGCAAGTGATGAGAGCCACCAAAGGTGCCTGGAATCTGTTAGGCAGAGAATGCATTGGTCCTGTGCACTTTAGAATCGTGTCCACCTTGTTGCCTCGTCACATATGCACGTCCGGATCTAATTCAGGAATCCATTTCCTCGACCTTCTAATCTTCTATTGGCCTAGACTTTTTGAGTTCTTGGACCAAGTAGATGCAATTGGAAGTCCAGGATTTGCAAAACTATAATATTTATAGTCGATCGGTTTTTTCGCGACGACTGACTGTCCGGAGTCTGAACTCTGAATTTGTAGTTCTGCTGCTTCTACGGATAATGTTCGTAACTCCCTGTGCTCTCAAAAAGAAAATAGAGATAATGTTCGTAATTAGAATTAACAGATGCATTATTGAGGCCTGTTTAATTGGTTTATGACGATTCCCTTGATGGTTAAGGGTGTTAGGAAACCAGGACTCTATCTGGAGTCCTTATCTGATTGGGCACCCCCACCGTAGACTATAAATAGGGGTCTAGACCCCCCTCATGATGTACCCCGATGCAATCTAAAGTAATAAAGAAAGACCAGGAGTTCTCTCTACCTCTCTGTGTTCAATCTATTATTCTGTGATTCTGTGATTGATTCGTTCTTGTTCTAAGCAGAGGAATCGCTTGACTGGTCTCCAGCGTCGGTTCCTCAACACGTTATCAGCACGATTTCGCTCCGGTGAACGAGGTAATCATCGAAGCACAGATTGAATTTTCTAGATCGCTTTTGAATCTGTATTTTCTTTTCGCGTTCTAGATTGAAAGTCTACGGTGCAAATCCGCCCCAATCTACCGCGAGCAGACTTGAAGTCGCCGGCACAATGCCGATCGGTAGATTGTGAAACGGGGTAGATGTTGATTGCACTGTAGATTAGATGCAAATCCGCCCTAATCTACCGCGAGCAGATCTGAAATCGTCGGCACAATGTCGATCGGTAGATTACGAAAACGGGGTAGATGTTGATTGCATCTAGATTGGAAATCGAAAAATACCGCATGAATTCTGTTTATTTTTGCATGATTTGATCCTGCATGATCACTGTTCGGAATTTATGCATTATGTTACTGTTTATTTTCTGCACAGCATTGTAGATTGAAAAAAAAAAGAAAAAAGGGGGGGCAACTCGGCTTGACATGCACGCGCGCGACCCGCGACGGCCGCCGTCGCACCGCATTCCATCGCCGCACCGCGCCGGCCGCAGCCCGCGATGGCTCCGCCCGAGTTCGAACGCCCCCGCCGACGGCTCATTTTGGTCGCCACGCACGGATGCCGCGGCCCGAACCGCCTCCTCGGCTTCCTCGCCGCCCGCATGGCGCGCCGAACCGCCTCGGCTTCCTCGCCGCCCGCATGGCGCGCCGAACCGCCGCCTCGCTTCCGCCGCCGCACGCTGGCCTGCCGCCGCCGCCGCACGCCCGCAGCCTTGCCGCTCGGATACCCGCCACCGCTTCCCGGTCTCGGCTACGGCCGCGCAACCGCCTTGAGAGGCATGCTCGCAAGGCACCGCGCCCATGAACCGCTCGGCCGCAGTATGTGCCGTGCCGCCGCATGCCCGGCCGCCCCGCCGTCCGGCCACCGCGCCCGCCCGCGCTGAAGTTGCCACCGGCGAGCATCTCCGCCGCCCTCGGGCCACCCGGCCTGCAGCCGCCCTCGCTGACCCACGTGCGCCTCCCGTTCCTTTTGCGCCGCCGCCGCCGCCCGAGTGGAGGCAGGGGAAACCCTAGCGCCTCCTTCCCTATTGTTGAATGGATCGGGCAGGCCAAATGGGCCATATGGGCGCGGGGGGATGGGGGGGAGGGGAGGAGATGGGCCGCAGGTGGGATAAGAGGGGAATGGGCCGGCCGCGCCGGACTTTTCCAAAAAAAGGCCCGGCATTATTAGAAATTACCAATGAGCCCTTAGGTTTTACTTTTGAGTCCCGAATTTTGCATAAAAGGCTTCGTAATTCGAAAATTACGTATAAGCCCTCAAATTTACGAGTGGGTCCAGATTTTTGCAGAAAACCCCTCTGTAAATTAGAAAATTGCGCGAATTTTCTCTGAACTGAAATTTTGCGCATAAACCCTCAGAAAGTATAGAATTTGCTGAAATTTCATATTTTAGCATAAAAGGGCCTCGGGAATCCGAATTTTGCATCAATTTTTGCATTTGAAGCTTATTTATTTATGTCATTATTATTCTCTGTATTTTCTGTATTTATTTACTGTTTTGGTTAATTGAAATTCCTGAAAATTGCTTTTAATCACTGAAATTAGCAGTAAAATTATAGAAAATGTACAGAAAATTATGAAACATTATGGGAAACTATTGCACCACTTTATTTACCTGTAGTAAATTTTCCATGCATGTTTACCTGCAGTAAACTTATTTTATTTCGTTCATACACATGTAGATGATCGAATTTGAACCGGAGTTCGAGGAGCCGCCCAAGATGGCCGAAACTATCCGACATGGGCATCCGATGTCGAGATTGTGCTTGGGGCCTAAGCTCGGTGCAGCTATTGGGATAAGCGTAAATACGCTAGACCCACACCGAGGAGAATGATCGGGCACTTCATTTTTCGTGCACCATCTCTCGCCGACTCTCAAGAATGAGTATATGGCGAGAGAAATGCTCTAGCACTCTGGACCGCACTCAAGAAGCGGTTTGAGAGGCTCAAGTACACCATTCTTCCTCATGCGAGCAGAGTGGATCGATCGAGGTTTGCCGACTTTAAAACGGTCGGGAGTACAACCGCCTTGCACAGATTTGTACAAACCTTAAACTCGTGGCAAGGAGATCACAGAGGACCGTAAGATCGAGAAGACCTTGTCCACTTTCCACCCCGAAGGTCATGCAAAGTTGCCCGCAACTATCGTCAAAATGGCTACAAGGAGTATGCCGAATTGATCGATATGATGCAGGTAGCCGAGGCTCAGGACGAACTTCTCCGCAAGAATTACGTCTCGCAGCTACAAGGCAGCTCCGCTCGCCATGAAGCCAACGCTAGCAGCCTCAAGGTGCGAAAGCCCTTGATGAAGAAAAGGGGAAGAAGGGTAAGATTGTTGCCCGTAAAGGCAAGTCGATGCTCCAAACGACAAAAGGCTAAAAGAGTGACAAGACCTATGGCCGCAGAACTGTGGTTGTTACAAATGTGGCAAGTGGGGACATTGGTCGCGGATATGCAAAGCACCGCAACATGTCATTGATGCCCACCAAGCTCAGAAGAAGAATGGCAAAGGGCAGCCTGAAGCCCACTTTGCAGTCATTGAGGGGGAGCAGCCTGAGCAGCTGCCGGAGATGATGGAGGTTGAGTCCATCCCGGCAAAGAAGACCCTTACGACTTAGAGGCGGCCATGACCATGATCTCTCTTGAAGAGAATGTCACTGCTGAGGAAATAGCTGAAGAAGTCAATGATTTTCTAGTTGATTCCATCTGATGCATAGAATGCATAAGACGTTAATTGTCATTTATTTCGTGTTAAGTGGACAAGTTTAGAACTTGCATGTAGGGCTGTAAACGGGCCGAGCTCGAGCGAGCTTGGCCTTCCAGGCTCGAGCTCGGTAGAAGCTCGAGCCGAGCTCGAGCCGAGCTCGAGTTGGGGTCCGAGCTTGGATCTGGGCTCGAGCTCGGCTCGGCCTAAGCTCGAGTAGGCTCGAGCTCGGCTCGTTGAAGCTCGTTACAATTAAAATAATTTATTATGCACTATTTTTCAATAATAAGAAAAGCTCGAGCTCGAATTCGGTTCGAGTAAGCTCGCTAACGGTTAAAATAATTCAAATATACACTAATTTTCAATAATAAGAAAAGCTCGAGCTCGAATTCGGCTCGAGTAAGCTCGGTAAGAATTAATATATATTACTATTTAAGCTCGAGTCGGGGCTCGCGAACTATTCGAGCTCGGCTCGGTAAAGCTCGCGAGCTCGAGATCAAGCTCGAGTTCGGCTCGTTTAAAGTTCGAACCGAGCTCGAATCGAGCCTGGAACGAGCCGAACTCGAGTAGCTCGCGAGCTTCGAGCTTTTTTTACAGCCCTACTTGCATGGTTGGTGCTTTAGGATTTTGCTTTCTCGTAATGGTTGGATGATTTTGGAATAAAGCATTCATTTATTCAGTTTATGATGGCATGTTATGTTCTGATATTTGCGTATTTTATTTATGTGTTGAATGTCTTCTAATACATGTTAATTAAATACGTTATATTAGAACACGTGTGGCGCCCTATGGAGGAAGTATGCCTTGCCGACAAATGCACAACGAATACCATCTTAAGAGAAACTAAGTATTTCCAATCGATCCGTAAGAGCACCGGCGACCTTACGACAATCGCGGGCGATGCATGTATAATCGGTTCGGAAGAGCCACAATTATACTTCCAATGGGCACAACTTTGGTCATTGAAGAAGCCTTATTGTACCGTAATCGACTAGAACTCTCCTAAGTTTTAAGGATATTCGCGCCAATGGTTTCACGTTGAGATCGACGAAGAGTACGGTAAGGAATACCGCTCATCACGGCGCTAAGAGAATGGCAAAAGAATATTAGAAAAGCTTCCTTCACTTGAAACAGGGCTATATTATACCACAATTAAAGCGCAGCTGCATAATCGCTCAAAACAGCGGTGTTTAGAAGCTCTCAACTCTTCGTCTCGGCATGACAGATTAGGCCACCCAAGTCTTAGGATGATGAGAAACATAATAAATAACTCACATGGGCATAATATTAATGTGAAGAATTTCACGAATCATGAAGATTTTGTGTGCCCCGCATGTGCCACCGGAAACTAATTACTAGACCCTCCACTCGAAAGTGAAGGATGAAGTCCTCGCATTCCCGAACGCATCCCAGGAGACATTTGCGGTCCCATTCAGCCCGTCTCGGGCCGTTTAAGTATTTCATAGTGCTCATTGACGCTTCTTGAAGTGGTCATATGTGGGTTTGTTGTCCACAAGAAACCACGCCTTTGCAAAATTGATCTCAGATCATTCGTGATCGTAAATGTGTTTCCAGATCATCATATCAAGTCCATTCGAATGGACAACGCCGAGAATTTACTTCAAAGGCATTTGATGATTATTGCATGGCGATGGGAATTGCGGTTGAGCACTCTGCATCGCATGTCCATACTCGTAATGGTTTGGCAGAGGCTTTAATTAAAAGAATTAAATTTATTGCCCGACCCTCTTGCATAAAAGTAATTTGCCACTACATGTTGGGGACACGCAGTCCTTCATGCAAATGAATCTCATCAACCTTAGACCTTCGCCTACAACATCCATTCACCTATGCAACTAGCGCAAGGGTCACCACCGAAAGTTTCCCATCTTAGGAGGTTTGGATGTAAGGTTTATGTACCGATACCACCTCCGCAATGAATCGCAATGGGCCCACTCCGCAAGACCGGGATATACGTTGGTTATGAGATCGCATCCATAATCGTGTATTTGGAACCCATGTCGGGAGATTTGCATACTGCCCGCTTCGCTAATTGCATTTTTGATGAGGATAATTTCCCGTCATTAG
This sequence comes from Dendrocalamus sinicus, assembly GCA_036346575.1. Lineage (NCBI taxonomy): Eukaryota > Viridiplantae > Streptophyta > Magnoliopsida > Poales > Poaceae > Dendrocalamus > Dendrocalamus sinicus. The sequence continues at coordinate 123,537 of JAYEVI010000148.1, forward strand.
GGGAGGAAATCAACCCGTTAATGAAAATGTCGGAAATTATGGGAAGCCACGGGATTCATGCACATGACCCGCGCACTAGTGAAACTGAAAAAGAGGTCCGAAGATCATCGACTTGCAAGCATTAGCAAATCAACCGCCCGATCACTTTAGTGATTTGAAGAGCGTGATTAAGTCGCATGTGCTCGCACGCAATGCACCGAGAGGGTTGAAATACCAAAGAAAATTGAAGGTATCCCTAATCCCGCCCGCAGGCCTCGAATAAAAGGACGAGAACTCCGGTTCCTAGAGTCCAAAGTAACCGGGACGCCCGAAAAAGGATAAAAGGGATTTATCACGTACCGATCATTGAAGTCCCCGAACGAGAAGGGAGCGCTTGAGACTCGCACAAGTATGACACATTCAAAAGGGCATACCGGATCTGAATATCCCCATCGGTATGGATGTGTGCGCACACATCGGAGCCGAAAAACTAAAGGACTTGCCACCGCAATTGAAAGAAGCGATCGCGCAGTGAAGCTTCGAAAAAGCAACTCATGAAGAAATAGCTATAAATTATGTGCATACGGGAGAGTCCACGAATAGGACAACAACTAATATCGATATCTACTTCGCAAAGAAAATTGCCACCATCATCGATCTTGATCCCGAGCCGCATCGCTCATTGAATGTAAGAAAAGATCAGATTGGGAAGATTGAAGAAGGCAATAGCAACCTGAATTGCTATCTCTGAATAAAAGAGAGGTGTTTGGGCTCAGATGTCGCACACCTCCCACATACACCGTTGGGCAAAAGTGGGTATTTGTTCGAAAGAGAAATGAAAGAAATGAAGTAGTGAGATACAAAGTAAGGTCAGTAGCCCAAGGTTTCACTCAACGTCCTGGAATTGATTATGAAGAAACCTACTCCCTACCATGAGTGGAATTACCTTTAGATACTTGATCTCAATGGCGGTGAACTTGAATTTGGAAATGAAATTGATGGATGTTGTGATCTGCATACCTTACTGTAACTTGGATTCGAGATTTATATGAAAGTCCTCAAGGAATCCTCTCCGAACCAAGACAGAGCAAATAGAAACCATGCAGTGTGAAACTCGAGAAAGTCACTGTATGGATTGAAACAACTGAAGAATGTGGTATAATCGCTGAGCGATTTTCTCTGCAAGAAAGGCTACACGAACAATGAAGACTGTCCTTGTGTATTTATACGGCGATCCTGAATGGATTCTCGATAATCCCGTGTATGTAGATGATCTGAATATCATCGGGACATTAAGACATAAAAGAAGCAAGCTCCTACTTGAGTCGAATTTGAAATGAAAGATTTGGGCAAGACCAAGTTTTTCTTAGGCTGCAGCTTGAGCATGTCCTCGAAGGAGTCTTGGTACATCACGACCTACACCTGTAAGGTGCTTGAAAGGTTTGGCTTCGAGAAGGCATTTCCTCGAAAGTACCGATGATCGGTGAGGTCTTTACAAGAAGAAAAGATCCTTTCCGACCTAGGGAAGAGGGGAGGAAGTCCTGGGACCGAATTCCCATACTTGAGTGCAGTGGGAGCACTCATGTACTTAGCAACCGCACTAGACCGGACATTGCATTTGCCGTGAACACGTTAGCAAGGTGCAGGCGAGCCCACCAAAAGGCATTGGTGGCATAAAGGACATTCTCCGATACCTCCAAGGTAGCAAGGACCTCGGATTGTTCTACGTAAAGAATCAAGATCTGAACTTGATTGGCTATGCAGATGCTTGGATATCTGTCGGACCCGCATACCGCTAAGTCACAAACAAAGCTATGTATTCCTGTGTGGTGGAACCGCATTTCATGGAAATCGTCTAAGCAAAGCCCGTAGCTACTTCGACGAACCACTCGAAATTATAGCATCAGATGAAGCCGCACGAGTGCGCTTAGCTCCGCCGAATGGTTCACCACATCCAGCGAGTCATGTGGGATGAACATTGTGCGTAACCCCACAATTATCTATGAAGATAATGCCGCTTGCGTTGCAAGTGCAAACGGGCTATGTGAAGAGTCATCTCACAAAGCATATTAACTCCAAGTTCTTCTATGCACATGAATTGCAAAGGATGGACGAGATTAAAGCATCGCATACTAAGTCATGTGAAAATCTCGCAGATTTATTTACTAAGTCACCCCCGCATCTAGCTTTGAAAGGTGCGTGCGTGGAATTGGAATGATGAGACTTAGAGAAGTGCAGAATTCAGGGGAGAATTCTCACAAACCCGCTAATAAATCTTGATCATGAAGATTAAGTACCCAAAAATAAAGTCCTCAGAGACCAAATGAATTTGGGTGAATTGTACTTTTTCCCTTGACGAGTTTTCCATGAAGTTTCTCGACCAAGGTTTTTAATGAGGCAATTGTGCATCGCAGCATCACATGTATCATGTACTCTTTCTCCAAATTTTTCCCACTGGTTTTTATGGAGTTTTGATGAGGCATGAACATGTTGGGTGAGTGCCCAAGGGGAGTGTTAGGAAACCAGGACTCTATCTCGAGTCCTTATCGATTGGGCACCCCACCGTAGACTATAAATAGGGCCTAGACCCCCTCATGATGTACCCGATGCAATCTAAAGCAATAAAGAAAGACCAGGAGTTCTCTCTACCTCTCTGTGTTCAATCTATTATTCTGTGATTCTGTGATTGATTCGTTCTTGTTCTAAGCAGAGGAATCGCTCGGACTGGTCTCCAGCGTCGGTTCCTCAACAAAGGGTAGTTCCGCTTTGTGAATTCTGTGGACTGAAAAACGAGTTAAACTCGGTTGCTTGTTTGTAGACTAGTTGTTAAAACAGATTTGAGAACAGGAGCGCCTTTCATCTGAACCATTCGCTACATGCAAATGTACCTGTCCTTTTCTTGTGATGTAGAACATTCTAGAGGTTGCATGTATGCTGCTGCAGAAGTTAAAAATTTTAGACATGGTAGTATAAGTATACCACAAGAAAACAAGATACTCCTGTTTATTTTCATAAGGCACAATTTTATTTGGTATGGTCTTCAAAATTGAACTTTGGCCATTGATTTCTTTTAAGATATATTGTTGACAACTACTAAGTAATAATTATATTAAAGTTCTTTCAAACATGAATCTAATGGTATCACTTTAATTTGTGCCACTAAACTTTAATTTGGGCCACTAAATCTATATATTTTTTACTAATTGTTGGCCAAAAACTACAGAGTTTAAATCCTGAAATGTGTGGACGACTTATAAAAATCAATGGAGGAGTATTATAATTTTTAAATCTGCCATAATTAACGTAACTTGTTGATTACTCTGGTTAAGAAACTCTTTTTTTTCATTTGATCAACTGACCAGCTGTACAACTATGAAAAAATAGGCACACAAGGTTGTGAACCCACTCACCTAAGTTCGAGTCTTCTACCTTAAATTTGAAATATGAGAGAGATAAGTCTTATCCTGTCACATTAAAACAACGCTTAGTACATGTACAACAATGGAAAGCTTAGGGCAGGGTGAATGGCAACTAGGCTCTGTTTTGACAAGTAATGAGAGCCATCGAGAGTACCTAGTGTGTCCCAGGAAAATTGTTTTTGCAGTGGCAAGTGGACAAGACACAGGTTTGATCAAGATCAAACCTCTGTTTTGATAGGGACAAGATAAGCCGCAAACACATTTGCTAGCTTCCTGACAGTGCAAACAAAGCAGGCCTTTGTGGGTTGTGCGTCTGCTAGGCATCGTTGTGTAGTTTTATTTCGTGTGTTCGATTGTTTTAGAGGATTTGGTGTGTTCATTCTTGATTCTCATGCATGATATATACCATGAACTTTATATTTTTGAACAGAAATGATGCCATGATCAAACATTTAGTTTATTAGAAACAACTGATGAATTATGTTGCATGCTTGTTATTAGTAGTTCATGCATGTGTTTCCTCTGGTTCTGAAGACAAACATATATTTCAGATCTTGGTTTTCTTACTGCAAATTATTAAAAAAAAATTCTTCAGTTCAGACCTTAGGTGGAGTACCATGCATGCAGCCGTTATACTGTTGTTTGTGTGTGCTTTATTTGATAGGATTGCTGGATTTTTTCCCCCATCAGAAACAGGAAGAAGATGGATTATGGATATATAACTTTAGTTTCTTGTACCACATGTAGTAATTAGTTATTTGTACTTAGGCTTTGATGTGTTTGTGCTTACTGCGCGCTTCCCTACTGTGCATCATGTACAAATAAACCTATCCTTCAGCACCTAGCCGGTCATTTCTGCAAGCAGTACCGACGATGCCGCGAACCCTGTCTGACGGAGGCGATAACTTCAACGCCGACATTGCCAGCCGGACGTCGTCGCACCGCCGCATGTACAGCGCCCAGCACGGCTACAAGGTCGGGTTACCACCTAAGAAGAACCTCCTCGCTGAGTTCTCCGACGTGGTGAAGGAGATGTTCTTCTCCGACGAGCGGCTGCGGCAGTACAAGGACCAGCCGAGGTCCAAGAAAGCCTGGCTCGGCCTGCAGTACGTGTTCCCGGTGCTCGACTGAGGCAGATTCAAGGGCGATCTCATCGCTGGGCTCACCATTGCTAGCCTCTGCATACCTCAGGTTAGTGAGCTAGCTACACTCTTGCACAGCAGCAGCACAGTACAGTTCATGCATGCATGCATGGTTAAACTAGGACATTGGTTATGCGAAGCATGCTAACCTGCAACCACAGTATGGACTGTAAGTGCATACGTGCATCTCTTCGTTCCTGTTGAGATCAGTAGTGCTACTGCTAGCAGAATTTTGCTACTGCAACTGCAATGATCAGATGAACTGATTTTTTGCAGATAGTGGCTTCGTCCCACCTTTGATATACGCCTTGATGGGCTGTCCCACCACTACTTGTAACGCCCCCGTTTCCAGGAGCGTCTGGATTCGGTATTCTGCAACTACCCAAACTTGGCCAGTTACGGAGCGTCGAGCAAAAGAATATCATCATAGAACATGCTTACAGCAAAAACTCCAACTTAGATTACAATATATGGTTTAACAACCAAGTTTTACAGCAGCGGGCACGCAAGCCCAAAATATATTACAATACGCAAAACGCCAGGAAGCTCTCGAGCGCAACTGAGATCTAAAACTAAGAATCCTCGTCGAAGAACGGCTCTTCAGGAACGTCCTCGACTGGCTGACCTTCACCGGCATCTTGAAACTCTGAAGCAGTTTAGCAAGCCGTGAGCTATTCAGCTCAGCAAGTTACAAGGAAAAACCCTAACTTAGCTAGTTTGCACGGATCACCAAAGGATGGAAGTATACTTGTTTTATTAGTTGTGGTGGATGCACTTTTATTTGTAAAATTTTTTTAAAACCCAAAACATAAGACTACTCCTTAAGATTAGGGGGTTTCTTTCAAGGTTGATTACGAACTAATCATTTTAAAACACTTGTGAAAACTACTTATGCCTCGTGGCTGGAAATCACCCAATAGACACAACTCCTTTAACCAGGAACACGGCGTATTCGAATACCTTTTTGTTGACTCTGTAGAGCTGTCCAACTTTACCTACAAGAATTCTTAACCCTCATGACTGAGTTAAGGAACCAAGTCATTTCACTACTCAATCCTTGATATACACTCTACCCGATAGGTTAGGGGCTCGCACAACTTCGGGTATCCGCTGGCCAACACGGAACGCCAAGCCCAAATTGTGGAGACATATCGTTGTCTAGTCTAGATCTGCCAATCAACACCAACTCCCAATGTAGGGTTTCACTCGAGTTGAGCAGCTACTAAACCTGAGTTAACAGGTCAACACCTGTGGTTGAGCGGCCATTATGTCACTTACTCGGCACAAGGGTTTAGTCCTTACATTTTCACGAGGCAACCAACTTCCATTTCAGGGTAAAGTAGTGGGCGAAGACCGTCTCGCGGTGTCCCATAGCTCCTTTACCCTAGTTCTCAACTTTCCAAATCTATCGGCCAGCGGTCACAACCTTAGTAGTGTAAGACTTGCATGAAATATACTATAGGTATTTATACAATATTTAAATGATTCTAGGGTTACCAAAGGCATGGCTACAACTTTATCATGGCATTTATCGGTGGTAGGAATTAACTAATTAACCAGTCATTCTAAACATTTTATTTTAATCATTTAGCATTTCACAAATAACAATAATGAAAATACCATACTACATAATTTAAATGGCATGGGATTCAAAATGATCAAGGATTTGCAACTTGACTTGGTACTCGACTAGTTCGGCAACCACGTAGACCGCCCTTCCTTGATCTGGCCCTTGCACCGTCGCCTCCGAAAACTCCGAAGCTAGCGCAAACACACGAAAATAACATAAGTCCAGCTTGAGTCTAATCAAGCGAGGGAAAATTAAATCTATTAAAAAGGATTAAAATGCATTAAAATTCAAATGAGGGATTTTTGAATTTTTTTTTTGGGAAGAATTCGGTGGATTGGAGGTCAAAAATGGTTTCAAGGCATCAAGATGAACAAAATGGTGTAATTTACGAATTTTTGGGATTTTCTCAGATTTTATTTGATTTTCTGGATTTTTGGAAATTGGAAAACCCTAGAAAATCCTTATGAACAATGTCGCCGCCCGGGGGAAATCGCTCATGCTGGTCGAGCGGGCGTGCGGCTCTCGGCCACAAGACACGCGGTTGGAGCTCAGCGCGACGCCTACCTCGCTGGATGGTCGACACGCTGGCCGGGCGCGACGGCAACGATGCGGAGCGGGCGGACGAACCAGATCGGCTGGGTTAAGTAAGATCGGATGGGCACGGAGTGAGGCCATCCGAAGGCTGAGGTTAGACGGCAACGAAAACGTGGACGGTGAGGATGCGTCCACGTTGTCGTCGTCTACCTCCGCTCGTCTGCTCGCCAAAGGCGTAGAACGACGGCGAGAAGGAACGCAGCGCCGCGCGCGCTCGCGTGGACCAAGGGTGGCACAAGGTGCCTTGGGATGCAAGGAATCCATTTCAGGGCTTTGGGAGGGACGGGGAGGTCTGATGGCGGCGAACGGCTGGAGAGAAAATGGCGGCGATTTTCGGGCACCAGAGACCATCGGCGGCGCTCCGGGCAAATTGGCGGTGTCTGGAGCATCTCTGGGGTGAGGGGAACTCGATGGTGGCGGTGGTTTGAGCTGAGAAGCTCACGCGAAGCCGCCCATCGCGCTTCCTTTGGCCGACGCAGAAGCTTCGCGCCGTGAGCAGGAGAGACGTTCTCGGCCAGCGGGGTCCACCATCGTGATCAGGAAGCAAAGGGGAGCAAGTCAGCGAATGCAATCGTACTTTAAAGGAGAAATGAAGGAATGGGGCTCGGGAGATCACCGGCGTTAGCAAAGCTCGTCGGCAGTGATGCAGGCACTTATACCCAAATCGATTGCTCTGGGAGTGCCTTGGGAGCATGGCGGAACTTCTGGCAGGGCTGGTTGGGCTTAAGAAGATGCGAGGAGAGCGGGCAGCGATGGAGCAGGTTGGTGGTGCCCGAGGTGAGTAATGGCGCGAGATGGGCGGGGCTACGGCTCTGTAGGCGGCATGGGCGAGCTGAGGGGTGGGCGGGAAGTCGAGTCCGAGCGACGGGCGGCATCACAGCGAGTAAAGGCATGGGAGGTAGTGCGGGAGCAGGCGAGCGACCAAGATGGGCGACGGCGCAAAACGCGGGGAGGGAGAAGGAAGGGGCTGACGGGTGGGGCCGTGAGGGAACGGGGCGACGCGGTCAAGGGCGATGTGGCACGACCGTAGCCTACCGGCGACGGCGGAGCGCAGCGCGAGCGACCGGGTGTGGTCGCAGGAAGAAGGCGGGAAAGGAGAAAGGCACCAACGGGAGAAGAAGGCGGAAAGCCGAGAAAGGAAAGCGCATTCCGTCGGAAATTTTCGAAAAGCTCAAAAATCACTCTGAAAAAATCACAAAATCAATTTGAAATTTTTGGGGCATTTCAGCCGCCATGCCGCAGCCCAAGTCGCAATGCCCACGCGGCCACGCGCTGCCCGGCCTACTTTAGGAAGCAGCCGCGTTGCTCGCTCGCCGATCGACGTGAGCCGTACCACCGCTTGCCACGCTTCCGATCCGCCCCACGCATGCCACCGCGCCTCGGCTGTCTTCGTCTTGGCTCGCATGGTACGACACTGCGGGCTGCGGCCGACGGAGTGAAGCACCCTGCGCCGCAGGCGGTTACCTTATAGCCGCGGGCATCGCGCAGCCGGCCTGGCCGAGCCGTGCTCAGCTTTATGGGCTGCGCTTCAACCAAATCCGCGCTAGGGCGGGGCCACATTACTATCTCGCGCGCGAAGGCCCGGCCCAGCCCAGGCTGCCTAGCATTGCAAGTCCCACCTTTCTTCTTCCTCGTGTGTTGCTCCCTCACTCTCCAAATATTTTTGCCCTGTTCTTTTGCGGATGATTTTGTCTATAGTGTAGTGGATAGTTTTGTTTGTATTTTTTAAGATAATAATAAACGATGGAGATACTAATATTGATGACATACACAGTGTTAAATTTAAAAAATTATTTGAAAATCTTAAGACCACCCTATTTATTTTGATATTTAGATAAGCTAAAAGACAAAAATCAAAAGTCTTTGAGTAGAACTGCATTGCATTCAAAAGATAAATCCGCAGACATGGAGGGAAAAGTGGTGCACGTACGTCTGCCAGTTGCTTTGCAGTCCGCGTGCCTAGAGTAGAATCGTAAGTTTTTTCTCAGCAAATACACTCAGCGTGAGAAGATTGTACATTTTGAGTGGGTCCGCATCAGTTTAAGTGGTGCATATTTAGGTTTTTAATTGATCCATTTGATTTTTTTCTACACTGTATCGGTTGAAAATGCACTATAACTACTATTAGCTTTTTCAGCGTAATTAAATTTAAAAGATAAAAAATATTATATCATCACGGATAATGCAAAAGAATAAGGAGGAAAAAGCAAAAAAAGCCAGAAAAATCAAAAAGCTAAGAAAAAATGAAATTAAGAAGTTAGGAGCCAAAAACCAGAAGCAGAAGCTTGTTAGAGCTGGTAAGTTCATGTACGGGGAGATAAGTGCTATAATCAACTTATTAACAAAGAAATAGTCTCAACTAATTGTTAATATACACTATTTTAATCATTCAGGCCGTGCTTAACTATAGTACCAGCCGAGTCAACCACGCCAACAAATATATAGGCAATCTTATTTCTTTAGTCATTTAAAAAATTACTCCCTTCATTTTCTAAAATTCATTGTTATTAGCTTTTTCACAGTCTTCAAATGTGAGCCTGACCATTATTTTTTATAACTTTATATTAGTATGAATTATAAAATTAGGGAGTGTCTATACAACATTTGACTGTTTTGAGGACAAAAACAGTCAGATTTTGAGCCGTTAGATGGAGATCCAACGCCCTAGATCAATTTTTTTGAGGGGGTCATTTTTTTTGGAAAGGGGTTTGTATGGGTGGATCCATTGGATGGAGATCTAACGCCCCAGATCAATCTGACTGTTTGTCCTCAAAAACAGTCGAATGTTGTATAGCAATACTCTTTAAAATTTAAATCCATGAAGTCAAACTTTATAAGATTTGATTATAAATCTAACGGCTCAAAATCTGACTGTTTTTGTCCTCAAAAATAGTCGAATATTGTATAGACACTCCCAATTTTAAAACATCGAATAAAAATGAACAGAGGGATCCGAGTGTACTTCTTTAGTTCTTTAAGATGTCAACTGAAACGTTTATTAGAAGGAAAAAATGAAGAAAGAAGAAAGGGATAGCTGAATCGCTGGAGTTTCAGTGAAACCTCTCAAGAATCGATTCGGAATTGAACATGCACTCTTCGATTAAAGAAAGTTAGTCAATGAAACTTTGTACTGTCTGATTGGTGGCATGTCAACCTATATCACCAACTGAAGATTGCACACCTCATGTTGAAAGCTTTGCCCAATCTGTTACGCAGATGCGTTGGTGCGGTGCAATTCAGAACCGGTGTGCGCAACAGTCGGTTTCTTAATTTCGTTTTTTTTAAAGTATTTTTACCTTTTTTGTTTCTTTTCTTTATTATTTTATATTATCCGTAGAGATATAACAATGTTTTTTTATTTTTTAATTAAATGATTTAGATAAAAAATTAACAATGCTACTAATAAATTCAATCCAAAGTCAACAACCGAAAGTCAAAAACTGCAATAACTTAGAGCAGGCTGTATGCACGTTACATACCGACTCCATTAAAGAAGCCTAGGCCCTAGAGTCTGGCCTTATTTTTGGCCGAAGACTTTGAGTTCTTCCTCGCCAAAAAAAGTAAGAAAAGACTCGAGTTCTCTTCTTGGACCTAGTGGAGGCCATTGGCATCGCAGGAGATGCAAAAATCAGTAGGTAGGTTTCTTGCATTGACGACTAACCGTGGCACACATATATTTCTCTGCTACATCTCAACGACTCTGTGTCTTTTTTTAGATAACGGAACTAAGTTCCAGCCTCTATCATCCGAAGATGATACATAGCTGAGAGTCAGATACGATCTAAAGCCATTAGGCTCAACCTCTTACATCCAAAAGAAAAGAAATAAAAGCAACAAGGTTCAGTCCAACCAGATGAATGACAAGAATCTAGGAAAAGAACAAGGACTAAGCTCCAATTCGATTTCAAAAGCTCCACCCAAACTTTTTAAGACCGCCATAATCATTGTCTCCAAGTTTCGTGATCCACGCTTGAACGCCGGTTGCTCCTCCTCTTTATGCAGCAGGACCACTGTCGGATCCAAAGACGTCGCCTGAAAATTACCTCAGAATAGGTAGTAGACTTAACCTTGTTAAAAACCACATCATTTCTATTCAACCAAAGAGCCCAACAAAGCGCCGCTCCTAACAAAATTTGATTTACAGTGAAGACTCAAGCCATTTAGCCAAGAGCCAAACATATTAGAGAAACTAGTGGGTGGTTGAATTCCAAATGTGAAAAGCACAGTATTCCAAACAAATCTCGCAAAATGGCAATCAAAAAACAAATGTTGAATAGTCTCTAAGGAACGACTGCAGGTCTACCCTAAATAATTTTAGCTTTCAGTTTATTTAAGCCAAAACCACTTAAAACGTATTGGCTTCTAATTTAAATTTATTATAGCTTTTTTCACTTTTTCCCCCTATTTCTTTATATTGTTCATGATGATATAACGGGTTTTCCCATATATTTTTTTTCTATTTTTCTTTTTTTTCAGAAAAAACTACTAGCCGTTACAATACAATTTCAGCCAACATTGGAGCGCCGCCACACATCGACGTAATATTTGCATTCAGAAGCTAATAATTAACGTTCTTTCGAGAGAAAAAAAGAAGCTAATAGTTAACATGTGCATTATTGAGGCATGCATGAACCCATTGGATTAATTATGCATCATTGGCTCTCTTGATGAATGATGAGATGTTGCTTTGTGGATTTGGCCGCTGGTTTGTAGGGTGTACGGAGTAGTTAGAAAATGGATTTGGCAAAGGAATGTCACTATCTGTCTTCTTCGTTCACCAATTTTTAGTTTTTTATATGCAAGGGTAGCTATCAATTTCTCGTTGATATACAAAAATTTGGAGGCGTTTGCGTGTACACTACTGAAATCTCGGAAATTATAGACATGCCAAGTTGCCAACACAAAGCCCATTACTAAAATTATAAGCCGCAACTAGTGGATTCAGTTCATAACACTCCGGCTAAAGAAACATCTATTCATGTCCTTGAACAGTTGGCCGGCCAGGTCGCCGCTTCTCCTTTCAAAGGAAGTTTTTTTAAAAAAAATAAACCATTTTAATCATTTTACATAAATAAATCAATATTTATTTATTATAGATATAACCCACAATCGCACGGACGCTGCGTGACTGGGCCCAATTGCGTGGTGGCCTCACGACCGAGGCCCAATCACTTAGGGTGTGTTTTGTTGGTGGAATGGGGAGGAATAGGATGTGATGATTCCAGTTTTTTGGGTTGGGATGGAACGGGATGGTTCCGTCCATGTGTTTGGTTGGTAGTATGGGATGGTTCCATTTTTTGTTTGGTTAGTGGGATGGAGAAGAATGGAACCGTTCCGTCTAGGGGTGGGCAAAATACCCGCCACCGCATTACCCGTACACTGAATTACCCGACCAACCCGAATACCCGAACTCGAGGTATCCGATCCCAAATTCGGATAGCGATTCTGATTACCGAATTAGTTTGGGTAGTTCGTATATCCTGCACTAACCACCCGAACTACCTACAAAATACACTTGAACTTATCACTTTATTACCCGCACCAATTACCCAACCCAACCCGAAATTACTGCTGAAATTCTATGCAAATTTCGTGCGGCTTGTCGTTTTTTGAAATCTCGGTATATCGTATACCCAACCCAACCCGAACCCGATTATCTGCATTCAAATTGCGGGTAGTGTTTTTTTAGCTAATATCGTAGCGCTTTCATTACCCGAATTTTGAATTACCCGAACTACCCGACTAAAAATGGGTAACCCGAACGCCAGCCTAGTTCCGTCTCTTGTTTGGTTGGTGGGATGGCCCTTCATTGGAGCTCCTCGTCGCGCGGCCGCGCCGCCGCGCCGATCTCCCGCGCCGGCCTCCCGCGCCGACTCCCGAGCGGACTCCCATGACGCCGCTCGCGAGCCTCGCGGCACGCCGACCACCGCCTCGATCTCTCGCGCGCGCCGCGCCCTCGTCCTCGCCGCCGCCTTCGCGCGCCGACCACCGGCGACGCCGCCGCCGCGCGACCGCGACGCCGCCGATCTCTCATGCGTTGCCGCCGGGACCTCCGCGGCGCCGCCGCGCCGCCGACCTCCGCGACGCCCACCGCCGACGACCTGACGCCGCTGCGCCGCCCGCCTCCTCACGCACATGTGGTCCCGCCAGATATGGATCCGGAGCAGGAGGGGAGAGAGAGGGGTGAGAGCACGGAGGGATTTTTGTGAAATGGTATGATCCGTATTTTTGTGGAATGGTATGATCCGAATTTTTGAGGAATATTCCCTTAGAAGGGACCATTTGCTTCCATTCCATTCTTCCCATTCCACCAACCAAACAAAGTGGATGACCTCAAAATTGGAACGGACCATTCCATCCTCGGGTCATCCTAGCATCCAAACACACCCTTATTGGCTCGACGATTGAGCACGATCGCTTCAGAACCACAATTCAACCCATCGCGTTGAACAAAAAACCTACTTACATTTTACACGCACAGAAATAATCAAATTTGATACTACAATATGTACTATTAATATAAGAAGATTCATATTTTCATTTAATTTTGAAGGTTTGTTCAGAATTGGAGCAAGTTGTCTGCGTCCCATTCAATAAAAAGGTGGAAGCGTGTAGTCAATTATCTTTAAAAATATGGCATGTTCTTGTCACTTCAATTTGGAAAGCTGGAATTAGAGTGTAGTCATTTCGGCATGAAAAGCTCAAAAGTTAGGCCAAAAGTTTGTAGATGAATTGGTTCATGTTTATGGGTGAATTATGTTGTGTTATGCATGTGTGGACTGATGTTGGTCAAGTTGGAGACAACTTGTATCGAAAAAATATTTTTCAATCTTTGTATATGCAGGTTGAGTATGGAGGCGATTATGGTCGATGACGAGGTGGACTAGAACTAGGATGGGAGATCCGAGGTTCGGGACGGTCAAAGATGTCGCGAGATAGTCGGGCTCATGTTGGGCACATGGAGAACAAATATGGATGATGTGTGGAGGAGCTACGGGAGGTGCGGTCGTAGAGACTTCGACACATGACAAGTTGAAAAGTTAGAAGGGAAGAGTTTGTTTCTAGAGTTGTAAATTAGAAAGCCCATAGTGTGGAAGTTTTATCCTGAGAGAGAGGAGAAGGTTTCGTAAGAGACTTGGAGTCGGATTAGGACTCAAAGTCAAGATCCGTTCGGAGAGAGGTCAGAGGATATAAATAGAATTGTAGGGGCATAGCAATTGGAAGGGTTTGTGGAGAAGTATTAAGGAGGTTTTAGCTTTGGATAGGCTTTTAGGAGTGCTTTTGAGAGCACTTTTTAAACCCATTAAAATCCAGCAATAAATATCACTTTGAATCAATCTTGTTCTTGATTTGTAGAAGGTGTTGGTGATTGCAGGTGTCAAAGCTTACAAGCAAAGGAAGTCTACGACTACGTGCCAAATCATTGCTAGAAAAACAGAGGAAATACGAGTACTCAGGTGCTGATTCCTTGAAGGCACATGTGATCGAGAGGTTTTGCTCCCGGTATCGAAGATCTCAAGTACGTGTAAACCAGTCGAAGTTACGACTTAGTACAAAGCAATCGAAGTGATCTCGAGTACGTGCAAACCGGTCAAAGTTATGACTCGACAAGCGATCGAAGTTATATATGACGATGCAAAGCATAAGTTTGAGTACGCAAAGCGGTGAAGTTTACGAGTGCAACGGTCGAAGATCGAGTGTGAAGCGGTCGTAGTTTACGAGCGTAGAAGTGGTCAAGTTTACGATCGTAAGAGTTTACCATCGCGGCAAATGAAACCATCATCGAGTTTATGATTGTTGAGCGGTCGAGCGCCTAACGGTCAGAATGTACATCTAGTAAGTTAGATTGCTTTTGAGTTTCGAATAACGACTACAATCATTCATCTCTCCCTTTTTGATTGTCGTAATCGACCCTACAGTGTTTTCACCTTTTTAAATCTAGTGCATTTCTTGACATGTGCAGATCTATAATTTGTGACTAATCTTCGGTCCTATTAAAATAGAGGTTGGACATTGACCGCAGCTGGAGCACCTTATATACGGACATTCGCTTCTCGACAATGCAACAAAGGAGACCTTTGCTGGCTAGTTGTGCATAAGTGCCTCTGCTAAGCATCATTGTGTAGGTCTTCTCCTGCATGCTAGTTCTTGATACTTATGCATGATATTGTGATCAAGCATGATTTTTTATTGGACACAACTGATGATTATATTTACATTCTTGTTAGTACGCATTAAATTTTTATTTGTTTGTGTTTCTCTTTTCCCTTTGGTGTTGAAGTTATGCGTTTCCATGTGCGCTTTTATTGATGACAATTCACATGCTAGTTTTTATCTGAAAGAAGGGTATTGATAAATATTGATGAGCAGTTACTTAATAGCTGTAAGTAGCACCTGCTAGTCCTACTACTGTTTTCACTCAAAGAAAAAAGTTGCACCTGCATGACATCGTCAAATGGTATGCATTCAATAGTTTCCACCGTCCTGGCATAGCAGATAGACGTAGCCGTCTGCACCTACCACCTAGCCGTCAGTTCTTCAAGCGACACCGACAATGCCGCGAGCCGTGTCTGACAGAGGCGAAAGCCGCGACGCTGACATCGCCAGCCGGACATCATCGCACAGCCGCATCGACAGCACCCAGCACGACTACAAGGTCGGCTTCCCGCCGAAGAAGAACCTCCTCGCGGAATTCTCCGACGTGGTGAAGGAGACGTTCTTCGCCGACGACCCGCTGCGGCAGTACAAGGACCAGCCGCGGTCCAAGAAAGTCTGGCTCGGCATGCAGTACGTGTTCCCGGTGCTCGACTGGGGCAGACACTACACCCTCGGCAAGTTCAAGGGCGATCTCATCGCTGGGCTCACCATTGCCAGCCTCTGCATACCTCAGGTACGTTAGTGAACTATGTAGTACTCTTTTACTCGATCAGTACTTCAGTAGCAACAACACAGTTCATCTCTGACATGTGGTCTAATGAATGATATCTTAAACAAGGATATCGGCTTCTCGAAGCTTGCTAACCTGCCACCAGAGATTGGGTTGTGTAAGTAGTGTATGCAATTAATCTGTTCATGGCTTCATGATACTTGGCTTCATTAGTACACTGTCAGTCCACTTTTTTGCAGCAACTGAGCTGAGATGTGCTGATTTTTGACAGATAGTAGCTTCGTCCCGCCTTTGATATACGCTTTAATGGGCAGCTCCAGGGATTTAGCCATCGGTCCGGTGTCCGTCGTGTCGCTGTTGCTCGGTACTCTCCTCCAGGAAGAGATTGATCCGAAGAAGAATCCGCTAGAGTACAGACGGCTAGCGTTCACCGCGACGTTCTTTGCGGGGATCACTCAGGCAGCGCTCGGGTTCTTCAGGTGAGTGGCTCCTGGTGAATGTTAACCTGTCAGTTCTTATGATCTATTGGCATGAAACATTTATGCAGTCTCTGACCGAACTCTGATTCAGGCTAGGTTTATCGTAGAATTCTTGTCTCATGCTGCCATAGTCGGATTCATGGCTGGTTCTGCTGTCATAATTTCTCTACAGCAGCTGAAAGGCTTCCTTGGCATATCAATGTTCACTAAGAAGACCGACATCGTGTCGGTCATGAAATCAGTCGGGGGAAGTGCTCACCATGGTGTAAGTATTGTACCTTTCAGACTTTTTGTTTCTCCAACGAAAACCAGTATTTTTTTAGATAAAGGATATAAAATCCGGCCTCTATATCCACGTGGGATATATGCAGCCAAAGGTTACACGAGCACTTAGGCTCAAAACCTCAAAACTGAGGAGCTTAAAACAACAAAGAAGAGAGCTTAAGGACTAAGAAAAAAGCTAGAAAGACTAAGCTTCAGAACTTCTTCTTCATCCTTTCTTTCAATCAAGTCTCTATCCCCATCCGACTGCGCCATCCAAACTTCGGTCTACTTTGCGTGAATAAGGATCTCCGAGGCGACGCCTCCAATGAGGCGACTAGGGTCGCCGACGCCGCCTGCCTCACTGAGGCACGGTTTTCACCTGGAGATCAGTATACATGAGGGCTATGGAGTGCCATGACAACACCTCCAGGAAGGAAAATGGCGCCCGAAGGCGTCATTGTTGTCGAGACCGGTAAGATCACCGGCAAGGCTTTCCAAAGACCTTCACAGACCCCACGCACTACCCATTCACAAATTAGACCGCCACCAACACACCGGGCTGCTCGCCTCAAGGCCACTCCACGATGAGCCGCTTCCTGCAAAGTCCGCCTCTGTAGAAACGACTTTACGACGCCTATGCGTCATCACTGAGCATCACTCAAGGCCGCCGCTCTAATCGAGCCCGCCTCGGTGTCCTCGCCGGCCTGCCGACCACGCTCGCCACGACCCCTTCACCGCCGCCCGTGCCCGCGACGACGCATGCTGCCGACGCCACGGCACCCACACCCAACGCATGCCTCCGGCGCCAGCCAGTATTTGAGATTACTTATGCTTGGTTGTTATTGCTGCAGTGGAACTGGCAGACGATATTGATCGGAGCATCATTCTTGGCATTCCTTCTGGTTGCCAAGTACATCGTAAGATAAAATGTTACTTGTCCAGAATTTCATCTTGGTTGTCCTTGACCATATGTATGCGATGATCACACTGTTCCATTGGGACAATTCAGGGGAACAAGAATAAGAAGCTCTTCTGGGTCCCTGCAATCGCACCGCTCATTTCGGTGATCTTGTCGACCTTCTTCGTCTACATCACTCGTGCAGATAAGCATGGCGTCGCAATTGTAAGTCATTCTTCACTACTCGTAAGCCATCAGATAAGACAAGCAATAGTACAAATTAGTTGAAGTAAACAATGAAGGTTATCACTGATTAATTGCAGGTCAAAAACATAAAGAAAGGCATCAATCCACCTTCAGCTAGCCTCATATACTTCACTGGCCCGTACGTGCTGAAAGGGTTCAGAATTGGAGTAGTAGCTGGAATGATAGGCCTAACGGTAACACAAACTTCATTACCTTAATTTGAGTTCCAAACCAGTTGCACGGAAAACATTGCTAGGATAGCTAGCAATGTGTTAAAACTGATGCAAACTTTATCAGGAAGCAATTGCAATTGGAAGAACATTTGCTAGCCTGAAGGACTACCAACTAGATGGCAACAAGGAAATGGTGGCTCTAGGAACCATGAACGTTGTAGGTTCAATGACTTCTTGCTACATAGCCACAGGTAACTATTAATTCAGCTTAAAACAATTCATATCAAGTACAGTTGTAACATATATTCTGTGTGACAGAAGTTGTTCGATGCAGGCGGTTTCGCGCGATCAGCAGTTAATTGCATGGCTGGGTGCAAAACAGCAGCATCCAATGTTGTTATGTCAATTGTAGTACTGCTTACACTGGAGTTGATCACTCCATTGTTCAAGTACACGCCCAATGCCATCCTTTCTTCCATCATCATATCAGCAGTGATTGGCCTAATTGACTACGAGTCAGCCTACCTCATCTGGAAGGTTGATAAGTTGGATTTTGTGGCATGCTTGGGAGCATTCTTTGGAGTCGTATTCGCATCAGTGGAGTACGGCCTGCTCATTGCGGTGCGGATTAATTCCAACCATTTCTGTAATGTCACTTAGAAGAACTAACTCCTTGTATAGTGGACGAAGTGCTCATTGTAGTTGAACTTGTGGAATAGGTTGCAATATCAGTTGCCAAAATTCTTCTCCAAGCAACACGGCCCAGAACAGCTTTGCTTGGTAACCTTCCAAGAACAACTATATACAACAACATTGAACAATACCCAGAAGCTACCAAGGTG
>JAYEVI010000149.1:0-135541 GCA_036346575.1 Dendrocalamus sinicus
GAAAGAGATGACGTTGACGACCGACTACAACCATCCAGGGACGTTGCGCCTTAGCGATCGATACACCAACTCCAGAGATTGTTCGTGACCTTGTCGGCGCATCGATCAACCTAACCACGAGGTTCTTGTTCCTGCAAGCAATCAAGAACAAGCAAGAACAAGATGAACAGCAACTCAATTGTAAGTAACGATGTAAGATTCAATCGAAAAACAGAAAACGGTGGGGTTCGAAGACAAGTATTCAGGCGGTCTAGCCGACACGCACGAGTACAAGGCAAAGCAGCAAAAGCTAACTTAGTCTAAACAAAACCCAAACCCTAGAAGATGGTGCGCTGCCTATTTAAGGGTCACAGAAGGTGGAGGGTCGGCCAAAACACAAGGAAGCCAAATAGGACTCGAATTACAAGGCCCAAGGCCCACTTTGACTCGGACTGGAAAGCGACGTGAATTGTTTTGCAGTTTCTGGTCGACTCGGATGGAATTTGGAGGTGAGGCCGGATCCATCTGAAAGTAGACTTCAAGAGCTTTCCAACAAGTACTCATGGGCCCTGAGAAACCTTCTGGATCAAAGTTACGGCCGTTTGAAGTAGGCGCTGTCAACAAGGCCGAATCCGAGTCAAACTCGTGAACAGGACTTGGTTTGCGCTTGACGGTTCCACTTCTATACTTGAGCTCATGTGGTTCTTCCCATGGTTCCTAAGGACAATTAAATCATCACAAGAATTAAGTAGTATTCCATTCTTTGAAACATTTGTATGCAAACTTAGGAACGCATTCACCTGATGGTTAGCGAGCGTGCTCGCGCCTAGTCATTGGTCCTTGTATCATAGTTTCAGTTTGATATGGAGTCGGCATGGTTGTATGCATGGAAAGGATGTCCTCATCAGTCCGCCCAGATGCCCGAATCCGCGACTTGAGGCGAGTGCGCCGAGGAAGGCACACGCCGAGGGGCTGCCGTGTCGGCGCGGAGTCAGGCCACCGAGGCGGCGCGGATAAAGTTCGCTGGCGGAGCGGACGCCTTCTGCAGCAAGTCGCCTTGCTGGAGAAGGAAAAAGGCGAGCTTGCCTCGACTTTAGCGAGCACAACCGACGCTGGCGAGGCCGGTCATTGCGTGGGACGCCCTGCAAATGCTGGAAGTCCACCTCCAAAGACTTGTGGGTGCGGTGCGGACCACGCCGCCTCGAGGAGCCGCGGGCCCTTCGCCGATCCATGATGCCGCCGACGCTATGCGCGCGGGCTGCGACTTTAACTTTGGCGACCATCGTGCCTGTGGCTGCGCGCCTAGTG
Source organism: Dendrocalamus sinicus (assembly GCA_036346575.1). Taxonomy (NCBI): domain Eukaryota; kingdom Viridiplantae; phylum Streptophyta; class Magnoliopsida; order Poales; family Poaceae; genus Dendrocalamus; species Dendrocalamus sinicus. The sequence continues at coordinate 1,288 of JAYEVI010000149.1, forward strand.
TGCGCCTCCTTCGCACCGTGGTTGTACGCACATCGCCGGCTGGAGAACCTCACCTGGAGATGACGCGTGGCCGGAGTGATGTCCGTGAAATCCGCGCCGCCGCCACACCCCGTCAAATTCTTCTATGAGCGGATCGGGACTACGCCGGATAGCCGCCGCAGGTTGAGCTTTGGAAGTCCCTTCACGGGGGAGGAGCCTCGCCAATTTCTAGACGAAGTCCCGCGGCGTGACGAGGGTGGCGCCGAGGCCTCCGGAGATCGCCGGCGCTCACGAGTGCGCGCGAACGCGGCTAGGTGTAGGCGCGGCGTTGTAACGCTCCGCCTTAATTGAATGAATAAAGTGCGTGCTTGCTTCACGAATTGATTACTTGCCTTTATCCCGAGCAGCTTCCTTGCTGGGGCGATCGCCGCGTCTCGCCTTATACGCGGCGCGCCTTCGACGCTGGCAAAGGGCCGAGGAGTCGTTGAACTTTTGGGCAGGCCGACCTTCTTCGAGCGAGGCCCCAGCTTTAGCGTGTGTTAAGGACGAGCCCGCGGGATAGCGGCTTAGAATGGCAAGAATGACGGTTGATAACAACTTGGAGTGTGGTTCAGCGATTGCTAAGGCGCAGCGACGCCGTTCGGTTGTAGTCGGATCGCAAGGGTCACCTCCGCCAAAATCGATAGTTATCATCCGATCGAAGATCGACCCCATCGCCTCATCATCCGCCTCTCCGGCGTGGGCTCCCGCGCGACATCTTGCGCGCTGCTCGCTGGCCGAGCCTCTTGTATATCTCTGACGGCTCGCGGCGTCCCCAGTTCCCGCTGGAACGCGTTGAGGGCTGCTAGTAGGGCGCTTTCACCGCGGTGCCGTCGGGCCGCCGGAACACCCAATGACGGTCGGGTCGCAGGGACCATCGCCACGACCGCGGATCCGCCGATGCTTCGCGGCTACCCCGCCGCCCGATCCGTGCGGCCGGCGAGGGTGGCGGGCCGCTGCAGCGCCAGGCGCGGGGTTGATGTCGCTAGAAGCGCCGCCGCGGGTCGATCGTTGTGGTGCGAGCGACGGGGTGGATGTCGTTAGCTGGCGCGGCGCGGTCGGTCGTTGTGGCGCGAGGCGCCGCGCGCGACCATCGCGCTTACGCCGCTGCCCAGCCTTCGGCCGATGCGCCGGCCCCGTGTTCACGCGCCGCCCGACCCAGCTGTCTTCTTTCCTTCGCCGCGATGAAGCTTTTTCTGCCATCCTTCTTCGGTCTTCAGACTTGTCCTTGTCCTCCCACGGACGGGCGCCAATCGTTGTGGTTACTGACCAAACAGAGAGAGAGATGGTAGTGGAGAGGTGGGAGTGTTCGCCTTACCCTCTCCCTCATCCTCGATATATATATTCACATGGAGTATGTTTTTACAGATATGCCCTTACATCCGTACATCCCCATTAGGGGCACTCATGTCGTTACACACGTTACTGGTTCTTATAACCTCCTAACAGCCTGCTGGGCTTAGGTGGGGCCACCCCACAACAAATTGTTTTCCAATTAGTTGTTGCCACCAACTATAAGCATAGTCTTCAAACTCCTCGTGGCACGCATCACCTCTTGGTCTTTGGGAAGTTTCTGAAATCTAAACACTTTCTCCATTCGCTGCTCCCACTCAAGATACTCCTCTGGATCATCACTGCCATAGAAAGGAACAAAGCTATCTTCTTCTTGTTGGGGACGAAGTGCTTGCACAATATCATTCACGATGTTTTTGTCTAACACCTTCATTTGTTGATTGAGCTCAATACGGAAATCCTGCATATCCGCCTTAAGTTGTACATACTTAGCAGTGGTGCCTGATTGGAGCTCTTGTTGCAATGTACTTTTTGATGCCTGATGTTGAAAGCGAGTCACCGGGGAATTCAGACCATGCTCCTCTCCCATGTAGTCGTCTCCACCTTCCGAAGTGAATTGAGGCCAAAAGAAACTTACACTTGGAGGTGGTTTCAATAACAAGTGATGATCAAGCGGATTTAAAAGTGACTCACAATTGCACAGCAAAGGATATTTTGTGGAGCTTGGTTATGAAGTTTTTATCCTACACAATCTGAATTTCACGATGTTGTAAATTAAGTAATAATCCAAGCTAGAAAATATTGCCTATGTGCTGATCCAATTGATATAAGTGAAGTGTATGAACGCACACGCAAAGATCAATGTGACTCAATGCAACAAAGGAATGAGCTAGATGGAAACAATCAGGAACAATAGCTCGCTTGCATCAAGTATTAGGAGTCTCGTTTGCATCAATGTGACTCAATGCAACAAGAATAGAGGCACAGGATTGCTCAAGAATTTTAGTTACTCAAATTGAAAATATGAAATAGAACTACTCACCCAATCAGCCTTCTCTCCCTCTCTCTTTTTTTCTCTTTTTTTTTGCTCACCTCTCTTTTTTTTGTTACCTTGCCAATCACCCAAATATGTTCAACTCACTGTTCTGAGTCTATTGAGGTATATAGATCACAAACTTTGAATTTTTTTTAATTGGCCGGGGTGAGTGATGCACAAGCCCAATGTTCAGCTAGGACTATTCAGGAGCAGCCCTCAATGCAATATCAATTACTAGTCTCAAGTAGTCAAAGGATATAAGTGAAGCTTGTATGTATGGTGTTCAAGAAAGCCAACGCGAACTCTAACACCTCCCTAGAGTTGGTTTTGGATAGCAAATTCCACACGGATTCGAAGTGGACAGTTAGCCAAATCCGACTTGGATTCTAGGGTTGTACTCGGATTGATCTGGAAGGAGTTAGGGACACGGACTCAACTTCAAGAGTAAATTGAATCTACTTTTTTTTATGGAGACACAAGATCAAGTAACGCAAAGGAACACAAAGATCAGCACGTAAACAAATTTCTAATGGATCAAGACTTAATAAAACTCACGGAAATAACATATGCGAAACTAGGGTTTGGATTTTTTTTTGTATTTTCAGTTTCTGGACTATAGGACAGCAAGTAATAAACTGAAATTTAAAGGGATAAGATCCTACCGAGTAAATCGCGCTCTGATACCAAGATGATACGGGGTCGCCCGATCTTCTCGGCGTAGGATGGATACTCACGGGAGTCTTGATGAATCGTAATGATCCTCCAATGCCAGTGCAACGGATTTAACACTCTTTAATCCGCCAAAACACACTCGTGTTGATTTCACGACCGCCAAGCGAAGATCTATCGTGCACCCAATTCCCAGCGAAAAGGCTCAACGATCTTGATTGAAGAAGATACTCCTAATTCCATAAGGAATTTCGGCAGCAATGCTAAACTCAAAACTTTAGTAGATTGATTTTTCTCAACCGTGGTCTGAGCCCTAAAGGCTGCCAATACAAGGCTTATATAGCCCTTGGGATGTCCATATGGTCCCCAAACCAAGTACAACTCAACCCTATATGGTTTTAGATACGAACTCTCATAAAAGGAAACCATATTTTCCACCCGTCATAATGTTTCGGTCATAACTTTTATTCGTGATGAATTTGAAGGTGGTACCAGATCCATTGTGTAGCCCTTGACATTATCTTTCCAACGAGTACAAGAACACCTGAATCGGACTCCGTTTATAAAAGTTATGGCCTTTTTAGTAACTGCCTATCAGGCTGTCCCGAACCGAATCCGAATTGAATCCTGAGTTGAATCCGAGTTTGAATTGGCTTGAGCACGTGGGAGGTCCGAATTTGGCTTGAAAATCTTATCCAAAACTTGTAGTTTAAGTCCTTGGGCTCCTCCCTTTTTGCTCTCCCACTGCATGGGTTTCTTTCCTCCTTGATCAGCTGCATGGGCAAGCGGCTTTCTCCTTTCATCTCCATGGGCTTTAAGATTTTTGTTCTTGGTAGCAAATATGATTACTCTCCATGTGCTTCTTCATTGCTTTGGCTCTGGAATCATCATAATATTCAAACCTAATAATAAAAAATTTGGCATAAGGTAGTATATCGTTCCTACGAATAGAAGGAAATTCATTATGAAATAAATTCACCGACAATATTTAATGCAGCTCAATACTTCTTTCCAGTGAAATAATGTATTTGACTTAAAAGTGCTAAGCATGTGCGTATCCGCATCATCTCCCTTCTTCAAGAAAAGCCATCCTCGGCTTTTGATAGCCTGAAATTGTACTAAACAAAGGATACCTTGCCAACATAGTCAACAACAACAAACAGAACACGCACCTTGTGAGTTATCTCTAGCCTTTCGAGTTGTGTAGCCACTCCACATGATGTGGTTGAGGATGCCTCCACGTCGACAACCCTAAAGCACACACCAAATCTTTGCTAATCACATTCGTATGACTACCACCATCAATGATCAACTTGCATGCTTTATTTTTGATCTTGCACTGCCTGGAAAACATTCCACCACTGTCCTTGGTTTCAGTTTCTTTACTTTGCACCGCTCGACCAAAAGATTAACACCATTCAATTCTGGATCACAATAGACAACATTCTCATTGGAATCGCCAGATTTTCGCTTCAGAATCACTACTAGAACTTGTTTAAATATAGCCATCTTTAGTGAAAAGCACTCTTCGTTGATTTGGGCAATCACGTCATATGACCCCTTCCCTTGCACTTGAAACACTCAATTTCTCTAGCACAAGCATTAGAAGGCAAACTAGACTCAGTTTTAGTTGCTTCTTTACCTCTGTTGCTTGCCTCCTTTGAAAAGCACCATTTGAACGGCTTGATGCCGCACTTTGGAGTGTGAACCCACATCATCGCCTTGATGTAATGAACGCTCCATGACTTTGTTTGAGTGTTAGCATGTCCACCCTTGGCTTGTTTGTGCTTCAATTGTTGTTCAGCACGTTCAGCTTGATGCACCAAGTCTTGAATGTTTAGTAATGGACCCTCTCCACCCTATCTTGCATATCCTCATTCAACCCATTAAAGAAACGTGCTATAGTAGCCTCATCATGCTCCTCTGTCCCTGTACGGATCATCAACATCTCCATCTCTTTATAATATTCATCAACACTAGAGTTACCTTGACGTAGTCGTTGTAGCCGTTGTACAAGGTCCTCGTAGTGTGCCGACAAAACGCCGCCTCAAAATATTCTTCAATTGTACCCAAGTATCCGGACGAGCTCCTACGCGACACAATTGGTTCATCCAAACAAGAGCATATCCGTGAACTCAATTGTCGCCACCGAATCTTCTTATCCTCCGATAGTGATGGCTGTCAAAAATTTGTTCGACACGCATCTCCCAATCCAAGTACTCCTCGGTTCAGCTTTACCATTAAATGATGTGATAGAAATTTTTATCCGCCCAATTCCATCATCCACGGCAACACGAGTAAACCCAACACCATCAGGCATACCTCTATCGCTGGCAGCACCTCTACCACGCATGTCCCTACCACGATCAGCACCGCGGTAGTCCCGAGCATGGCACGGTTGTGGAGCAATGCCTGCTGCACCATCAAAACCTCTTCGTGTTCGCTCGTCTCCATATGGTGCACGCCGCTCGGGATATTGAGGTCCCCGCTCAGCATGCTGAAATTGTGGTGCTGGTTGCGTAACGCCCCGTCAAAGCATCAATTCGCGCCCCAAATCATCAACCTTGCCTTCAAGCTTCCGATGACAACTTAAGAAGTAGTCACGATCGCACCTCGCAGCAAAGACGCGCATATTGGGGCACCTCCCCGATTGGCTCGGCAAGATTATGTCGCGCCTTGCCATCTTCAATCTTCATAGAACCCGCTGTTGTTGGGGTGGCCCCCACCTAAGCCCAGCAGGCCTGTTAGGAGGTTATAAGAGCCAGAGTAACATGTGTAATGACATAAGTGCCCCTAATGGGGATGTACGGATGTAAGGGCATAACTGTAAAAGCATACTCCATGTGAATATATATATCAGGATGAGGGGAGGGAGAGAGAACACTCCCACCTCTCCACTAACATCTCTCTCTGTTTGGTCAGAACCACAACAGCTTGGCGCTGTCCGTGGGGAGGACAAGGACAAGCTCAAGACCGAAGAAGGATGCGGAGGTCTTCCCACGCACCTCCAAGTATAAACAAGATGCGAGGTCTTCCTTCGTCGCGGCAGGTAACACCAGGAATAAAGTACAACTTGGTTTCATTGTAAAAGCAAAGGGGTTACAGTGTTACAAGCATAAGAACCAGACATCATCCCCGCCCTACCCGACCAACCGCCAGCCTTGGCGATGTGCGGACGAACCTGCGCCGCCGTCTGTGACGTTGAAGGACTCCTTCGAGCCAGCGGAGGAGGTCCCCTCCCATGCAACGTCGCTGCACGGCGACCCTCGCCGCATCTTCCCGGCGCCCTGCATCCGCTGATGGAAGTTCTGCAGCTAGGCCCGATGGAGCGAATGGCGTCCGACATAACCTCTGGTCGGCCGGGAGGATCCAGTTGAGGATTCGCCAGCTCATGGGTATGTCTACACCCACGAGTGTGAAGAAGGGCGAGGGCGAAGCACGCACCAAGATAGCCGCAGTGCTCGCCAAAGGTTCTCGCGCCGCGAAGAGCAACGCCTGGCCCCTCCTCGATCAACCCGAGCATCTCGGCGTGGCCTCCGCCCGCGCGTAGTTTCCGCACTGACGCACGATCTCTGAGGGCCTGGTTCGAGACTCCATGGCCCGCCACGCCGACATGGACGCATTTTCCAAGACGCGGCTATTCCTTGCAGCAGACTCCGTCACCGGGCTTTCTCCCTTCTAGGACGGCGACCGCTGCGTGAAGGCGGCGTGCTCCTCACGCCGCGCGCATTTGGCTTCGTGGGCTCGAAGTTGTCGCGGCCGCCATGGCGCCTCCAGCCAAGGGCTCTTCATCCATCGCTGCAAGAGCATTGTGTGCTTCACGGCTGGCTTCCAGAGCCCTCCGCCCCGAACACGGCCTCGTCAAAGGACCGGCCGAGGCAAGCGCCCGCAAAACAACACGCCGCAGCGCCCAGCAATACCTTACAAGCTGAAGCGCATATTTACCCTCATCTCGAGGCCTGCAGCGTGAGCGCTAGGAGTTCCCCTCGCATGACGACAACATCTCTCGGTCAAGGCCGTTGTCGGCACGCTCTGCGGCGCGCGTGAGGACGCCGGCGTCTCTGTGCGAGGAGGAAGTCCGAGCGAAGCGAGCCCGCCCCAACGCGCCAGATTTACCAAGGCCACGCCACGCCAACAAAGAATGCACACCGCGGGCACCTCGCACAAGGCTTTGGAGTTCGCAAGACACCTCCGCTGCTCGATCCTTCGCCACGTCCGAGACTTCGCTCGCCCGATGTTGACGAATGAGCGAGCAGATCGGAGAGAGTCTCGCAAGTCATGTGAAGAGAGGGACTCACGCCTACCTCCCGCGCCACTCGTCGCGGTAGGAAGTGGCACCGTTCGATCGCCAAGTGGGAGGCGGCGCCTCGGTGGTCGGTGAGGAGGTCTTCTCGCCGCGCGCACGCCGTAATCCCGCGACAAGGCCCTGCAACGGCGATCGACCCTCGCCTGGCGGCGGGGATCGCGTCCGAGGGCGTTTCGCCGCGCGCGGCACAAGCGATTCTTCCGCGACAACACCAGCTACGGTTCCTCGCCGCCCCATGGTTTCTCCGTAGGGGCGCCTCACCGGCCGCTGCGTTGATAACGCACCATCAACCGTGGTTTTCGCTGAAAGGGCTTCCGGTTGGCAAGTTCCAGCCAACGATGCCCGCGAGCACGGGTTCGCTCGCGCGCAGAGGGTGCCGGTATTCAAGGCGCGCGCCTCCGAAAGGTGGCTGGGTCGCATACGGCAGCCGGGAGCGGGCCGGCGCCACGAAGATAACACCCCGCAGGCTATCACCGCCCCGAGCGCCGAGTCCCGGCGGAAGCTCCCGCACCGCGCCAGCACGCAGAATCCCTGAGCCTCGCATGTGCGGTTTATCGCCCTTGCTTAGCCGCTTTGATCGCGCCTCGCGAGTCTGGTGCTCCTTGCGTGCACGGGCCGAGGAGCGCCGCAATCGCGTGCTCGCGTCTTCTAGCCGAACCATTGCGCAGAAGATCACGTAAGTCGCGGAGACCAAATAGACACAATGGCGCTGCGTAAACGTGCTGGGCGACTTACAAGGAGCGGAATGCGGAAGCAAAGTAGATACGGATGGGCTGAACCCGTCCTCGCGGGGCCGCCCTGTCCAACATACTTCCCGGGAGGAGAGTGGCGCCACCCCATACATTGTGAACTCTCGGCCAGGTCGCGTAGGCTCATTCGACGGCGACACCGACAAGGCTCTGCTTTTGCGTGTCGTCAATCTCCGCCTTCAGACTCGGGGCTTAGAGGGCCGTGCCCGTAGGTAACCAAACAGCGCGACAATGCCTCCACGCCTTCAACACGCGCCCAACTTCCCTCGGGAAGAGGCGAACGCCGCGTCACGCAACCGCCACATCCCACGACGCACCGGCCGTGAGTCGCCTCGTGTCCCACTCGCAGATGGCAGATCGCACGACGCGACACCGACCTCTGCCAGCCGTGCATCTGCGTGATTCCAGCCGCCATTAAAAGCGCACTACCGATCTGCAAGGTCACAACAGCTCCAAAGCGCAACAATATCGGCGCCAAGCTCCAATTTTAGTGCAGGGACGAGCGCGCGCATCTACTTTGACTAGGCGCCCGCCTCCGCGCCACCCGCTCAAGGGTAGGGACGGAGCGCACGTGATGAGGCGATGGGGTCCCGATCTTCCGATAGGATGATAACTATCGATTTCGGTGGAGATGACTCTTGCGATCCGACTACAACCGCACGAGACGCCACTTGCGCCTTAGCAATCGCTGAACCAACCCCAAGATGTTATCAACCGTGCAAGAACACGGTTGACCTGACCACGAAGGTCTATTCCTGCATGCAACCGAAGAACACGCAAGAACAAGGATAGTGAGCAACCTGAAACTTGCTAGATATAAAAGTCGCACAAGGATAGTTGAGGTTCGTAACACGAATCTGTTGGTCTAGCCGACACAAGAGAACGTGGAGTTTGCACAAGAGCTCAAGTTAGTAAAGATGGCAAGTTTTGCAAGGTAATCATTGATGGTGGGAGTTGTCATAATTTGGCTAGCAAGGAACTTTGCAATAAACTTGGGTTGAAGTGCAAGAAAAACCCACATCCATATCAGATCCAGTGGTTACATGAGAAAGGCTCGTTGAATGTGGGATACACCGTGGATGTTGAATTTGAAATTGGCACTTATCGTGATACGGTGGAGTGTGATGTGGTGCCTATGGATGTATGTCACTTGCTGCTAGGAAGGCCATGGCAATATGATCGTGTTGTGCTTCATGATGGAAGAACTAATCAATACATGTTTTGGTGGAACAACAAACAAGTGGTGCTGCGACCATTAACTCCTTCTCAAATTGTAAATGATAATATACAAAAGATTGAAGTGCAAGTTGAGAGTGAGAAAGGGAGAGAACAAAAGAGTGTGATTCAACAAAAAGTCAGTGAGAGCCACAAACCAAACCCAAGAGGTAAAAGCAAGAGTGAGGGAGAGAAAAATTTAGTCATGGTAGCCACCAATCTGATCTGAGACAGATGAAAGATGATCCCGCTTTGATGCACCTTGTATTGTTGATACGGGGTCGCCCGATCTTCTCGACGTAGGATCAAGATACTCACGTGGATTTGATGAACCGTAGTGATCTCCTGTTGCCAATGCAAGAGTTAGCACTCTATAATTCGCCCAACCACACGTCTGAACTTCACGACCACCGATGAAGTTCCATCGCTCCCAATTCCCAACGCAAAGGTTGAGCGATCTTGATTTCAGTAAACTCCCAATTCCCTCAAGTTGGGTTGGCCATCAAAAAGAACAAGAGTATTCATTATCAAAAGTGGTCTCAATTAAAGGCTGCCAATACAAGGCTTATATAGCCCCTTGGGATGTCCATATGGTCCCCAAACCAAGTGCAACTCAACCCTATATGGTTTAGATACAAACTCTCCTAAAAAGGAAACTATATTTTCACCCGTCATATTGTTTTGGTCATAACTTTTTATCCGTGATGAATTTGAAGGTGGACTAGATCCATTGGTAACCCTCGAAATTATCTTTCCAACGAGTACAAGAACACCTGATTGAACTCTGTTTGTGAAAGTTATGACCATTTTAGTAACTGTCTGTCAGGCTCTCCGAACTGAATCTGAATTGAATTCTGAGTTGAATCCGAGTTTGAATTGGATTGAGCACGTGGGTAGTCCAAATTTGGCTTGAAAATCTTATCCAAAACTTGTAGTTTAAGTCCTTGGGCTCCTCCCTTTTTGCTCTCCCACTGCATGGGCTTCTTTCCTATCGTCATCCTATTCCTAGGTTATATGATATGCTTGATGAGTTAAGTGGTTCTACTATCTTTTCTAAGATTGACTTGCGTAGTGGCTACCATCAAATAAGAATGAAACATGGTGATGAATGGAAAACTACTTTTAAAACGAAATTTGGCTTGTATGAGTGGTTAGTGATGCCTTTTGGTTTGTCTAATGCTCCTAGTACATTCATGCGCTTAATGAACCATGTTTTGAGACACTTCATTGGAAAATTTGTGGTAGTTTACTTTGATGATATTCTGATATATAGCCGCTGTTTGGATGATCATGTGGAACACATCAAACAAGTCCTAGAAGTGCTTAGGAAAGAACGCCTGTGTGCCAATCTTGAGAAGTGTACTTTTTGCACTAGTAAGGTTGTGTTTCCAGGCTATGTTGTTTCAGCTCATGGAATTGAAGTGGATGAATCTAAAATTGAAGCCATTAGAAATTGGCCAATTCCTATGAGTATTAGTCAAATTCGTAGCTTCCATGGGCTTGCTAGCTTTTATCGGCGATTTGTGAAAGACTTTAGCACCATTGCTGCCCCATTAAATGAATTAACTAAAAAGGGGTGATTTTTGAGTGGGGACAAAAACAAGACAAAGCTTTTGCTGAATTAAAGAAGTGTTTGACTGAAGCACCATTGCTTGCTTTACCTGATTTCACAAAAACTTTTGAGATTGAATGTGATGCTAGTGGAATAGGTATTGGTGGTGTTTTGATGCAAGAAAGAAAACCTATTGCATATTTCAGTGAGAAACTTCATGATGCATAATTGAATTATCCTGTTTATGATAAAGAATTATATGCTCTTGTGCGTGTGTTGGAAACTTGGCAAAATTATCTTTGGCCTAAGGAATTCATAATACATTCTGATCATGAATCTTTGAAATACTTAAAGGGCCAATAAAAATTGAATCGTAGACATGCTAAGTGGGTAGAATTCATTGAGACATTTCCATACGTTGTCAAATATAAGAAAGGCAAAGGGAATGTGGTAGCTGATGCATTGTCTAGAAAACATGTGCTTTTGACTCAGTTGGAGGTAAAGGTACCAGGGTTGGAAAATTTGAAAGATTTATACGCTTCCGATCATGAATTTGCAGCTCCATATTCTAATTGCAAAGATGGGAAAGGGTGGGATAAGTTTCATATTAATGATGGTTTCTCTTTCGCATGAATAAGCTATGTGTTCCAGAGTCCTCGGTGCGTTTGTTATTGTTGCAGGAATCTCATACAGGAGGATTGATGGGACATTTTGGGAGAGAGAAGACTTACATGATGTTGGCTGATCACTTCTATTGGCCAAAGATGAGGCGAGACGTCGAGAGGTTCGTTCAAAAGATGCATCACATGTCATAAGGCGAAGTCAAAACTTAATCCACATGTTTTATATACTCCACTTCCTGTTCCTAGTGCTCCTTGGGAAGATATTAGCATGGATTTTGTGTTAGGACTGCCTAGGACCAAGAGGGATAGGTTCTCTAAAATGGCACATTTTATTCCCTGTCATAAGAGCGACGATGCGTCGCATGTAACTGACTTATTTTTCAGGGAGATTGTGAGATTGCATGGAATGCCAAGAACCATTTTTTCAGATCGTGACGTCAAGTTCATAAGCTACTTTTGGAAGACTTTGTGGGCCAAACTTGGGACAAAGTTGTTGTTTTCAACGACTTGTCACCCACAAACAGATGGGCAAATGGAGGTGGTGAACCGCACACTTTCAACATTGCTACGTAACTTGCAAGAGTGGGAAGATTGTCTACGGCATGTGGAATTTGCATATAACAGGGCGGTACATTCTACAACTCAATTGTGTCCATTCAAGGCGGTGTATGGTTTCAAACCAGTCACGCCACTTGATTTGCTTGCACTCCCACTACAAGAACGCGCTAATATGGAGGCTTCTAAACGTTCTGATTTTGTGAAAAAGCTTCATGCCACAACCAAAGAGGTAATTGAAAAGAAGGTACGTGCTTATGCTTCCAAAGCTAACAAGTCTCGAAAGAAAATGCTTTTCGAACCAGGTGATTTACTGTGGGTACACCTTCGCAAAGATCGCTTTCGAGAAGCGTAGATCTAAGTTGATGCCCGTGGTGATGGACCTTTTAAAGTTCTTGCGAAGATCAATGACAATGCATATATCTTTGTTCCTTGCTCGCATGGACTCTCATTGATGAGGACATCTCTACTACGCATTCATCTGCCACTCCAAGAGTGTATGATAAAACTAGTGATGAGGTTCCACAGGCCCTATGACAAGAACAAGAGCTAAGCTACTACAACAACAGGTGTTTTTGTTTCTTAAAAATTTCCTATTGCTTTAGATGAGAATGGTATGCTACCTAATGCAAATACATTGTGCGTTCTCAGATTTGAAGTAATGGAAGAACAAGGATGGAAGGACCAACGGGCCAGCCCCATGGAGAAAGGGAGCCATGCGACCACAAGGGAGGAGACCCATGCGGTCACATGTCAAAAGGAGGGAAGCCCCATGCAGCCAAGACTTGAGGAAGAGTCCCACAAACACCAGTGGGCCTGCGTGCCAATAGTGCGCTGAGATTGCATAATTCAGCTATGTATTAGTTAGTGTTTAATTCCGAATTGTTTTAGGATTCAGTAAACCAGATTGACCTCGGCCTTAGGCCCAAGTGCGTCACGTAGGTTAGTTGGCTTTAAATAGCAGCCGCCCCTATTGTTCTTCAGATGACTTTTGATAATAGAATACTTTTGTTCTTTCTGTTGGCTGAGCGAACTTGAGGGAATTGGGAGTTCGTTGAAATCAAGATCGTTCAACCTTTCCGCTCGGAATTGGGGCGCGATGGAACTTCATCGGTGGTCGTGAAGTTCAGCACGTGAGGTTGGCAATGGGAGATCACTACAGTTCGTCGAATCTTTGTGAGTACCTTGATCCTACATCGAGAAGATCGGACGACCCCGTATCACTCATCCTCTTGACTTGTGGATGGTTGGACCTTCTCCACTTGATCTTCCGTTGCTTCGAATCTGAGAAGGCACAACATATTTGCATTAGGTAGTATGCTATTCTCATCTAACGTAATAGAAGACTCTCTAAGAAACAAAAGCACCTGTTGTTGAAGTAGTTCAGCTCTTGCTCTTATCATAGGACCTTTTGGAGCCTCATCACTAGCTTTGTCATGCACACTTGGAGTGGACAATGAATGTGTAATAGAGATGTCCTCATCAGTTTACCTATAAGAATGGAGGAGAAATGGTGCCAAGAACTTGATTTGGAAAAAGATTGAAGATTTTCCTTCATTCCCTTTAGATTTGAAGATTGGAAATTTGAGGAGAAAGTGAGAGAAGTAAGAGAAAGTGTGATACGGGATCGCCCGATCTTCTCGACGTAAGATCAAGATACTCACGTGGATTTGATGAACCATAGTGATCCCTGTTGCCAATGCAAGAGTTAGCACTCTATAATTCGCCCAACCTCACGTGTTGAACTTCACGACCACCGATGAAGTTCTATCGCTCCCAATTCCCAGCGGAAAGCTTGAACGACCTTGATTTCAGCGAACTCCCAATTCCCTCATGTTGGTTCGGCCAACAAAAGAACAATAGTATTGTATTATCAAAAGTGGTCTGAATTTTACAGGGTGTCGGCCAAACACTCGGAGGCTGAATAGGGCTCGATTACAAAGCCCTAGGCCCACTTTGACTCGGACTGAGAAAGTGATGTGACTTGTTTCACATTTTCTGATCGACTCGTAGGGAATTTGGAGGTGAGGCCAGATCCATCTGTAAGTAGACTTCAAGAGCTTTCCATAGAGTACAAGAACAACTCAATCGAACTCCGTTTGTAAAAGTTATGGCCGTTTTAGTAAGTGCCTGTTGGGCTGTCCCGAACTGAATCAGAATTGAGTTCTGAGTTGAATCCGAGTATGAATTCGGTTGTACATGTGGCAAGTCCGTATTGGGCTTCAAAATCTTGTCCAAAACTTGAGTTTTAAGTTCTTGGGCTTCTCCCCTTTTGCTCTCCCACTGCATGGGCTTCTTTCCTCCTTGATCAACTGCATGGGCTGCTTCGCTTTCTCCTTTTCATCCCCATGGGCTTTGAGCTTTTTGTTCTTGGTAGCAAATATAATTACCCTCCTTGTGCTTCTCCATTGCTTTGGCCCCGGAATTATTATATTCAAACCTAATAATAAACAAGAATTTGGCATAAGGTAGTACATCGTTCCCACGAATAGAAGGAAATTCATTACTGAAACAAATTCACGACAATATTTAATGCGGCTCAATACTTCTTTCCAGTGAAATAATGTATTTGACTGAAAAGTGCTAAGCATGTGTGATAAGGACATCCTTTCCATGCATACAACCATGCCGACTCCATATCAAACTGAAACTATGATACAAGGACCAATTACTAGAGCGCGAGCACGTCAACTTAACCATCAGGTGAATGTGTTCCTAAGTTTGCATACAAATGTTTCAAAGAATGGAATACTACTTAATTCTTGTGATGATTTAATTGTCCTTAGGAACCATGGGGAAGAACCACATGAGCTCAAGTATAGAAGTGGAACCGTCAGCGCAAACCAAGTCCTGTTCACGAGTTTGACTCGGATTCGCCTTGTTGACAGTGCCTACTTCAAACGGCCGTAACTTTTGATCCAGAAGGTTTCTTGGGGCCCGTGACCGTGGGTGGTGGAGGTACAAAACGATATTGCAATTTCTTCTTCATCTCCTCCCATGTGTAGATGTAGTGGAACTCAAGATTCGACCACCAATGTTGAACATCACCAATCAGCGCCATCCTTGCCATGCTCATCTTCTCATACGGATCAAGATCTTGTCTTTCAAAGTAGCTATCCATCATAGTAACCCACAAGAAGTAGTCCGACGACGTACTCTCAGCGGCGAGTGGCAAGATATATACCGGTAATTGTTTCCTTCGAGTTCAAATCTGCCCGCGATGACATCATAATCTACCAATTTTCTCAAGCCTGTCATTGTTAGTAGAAAACAAGGAAACAAATCACAAGTAAATGTTCCTATCAACTACTAGGATATGGATGCTCATATCAAGTCACACATCTCTCAAGCTCTTACCAAATTCTTACGAGTTCTTACCAAAGCAAACAGGGGGTGCAACCGGTGGCTGGTTCGTGATAAATCTAACTCAAGTGATGAGTAAAGCGATTGCAAGGTACAGCGAGGCCTGTTCGGTTAGTAGAAAAGTGAAGCTTGGATAGGCTATGTATTTTGTAGCAAAGGAAAACAATCAATTAATTTCAGAAATTGCACAGAATTGAATTATAGTTCGTATCTAGCACTTAGCCTATGTTGCTGATCAACCAAGGATGGAAGAAGGCTAAAATATATGTATGGCAATGTATGAGAGTGGTAAACACAAGATAATTCAATCGAATGCAATCTGCAATCTGCAAACTTGAAAACTGAAGATTTCTGTCCACTGGATAGCACGTCGGTATTTTGGCGTAAATTTTTGTCAGTTGCCTTTTTTCAATGATTATTTTTCTCCGTTTTGGACGGCTTTTCTACAACTTTTGTTTTGGTGCCAAGTTCTGAAACCGACCAAAAATTCACACAAAATTCACAACTGCCGGCTGTTGCAGATTCAATCTGGAATTTTAGGTCAACTTTCACCGCAGATATACCTTAACTGACTTGCTGGAATGACGTGAAACTTTACAGATAGATGGACAAGGAAGTTTTGAATCTAATGGCGGTGGTTTCACTCAAAAATAATTTCGGAATCAAAAGATATGGCATTTTTGGTGGCGGCTGCAGAGAAGGGAAAATCAGCCGAATTGGAATTAGGGTTTGGGGGTGGGAATTTTTTTGGATTTTCAATGGAACAAAGATATGACCAGCAACTAGACAATGCTAAGACGAACACAAATTCAATTTAGCAAACCAAAACTAACAGATTGAAAGGCACAACGGGGTTTGGACAGCGGGAATTAACTCTTTTTTGTGGGGCAATTTTTCTGGACTATAGGAAACAAAAATCAATCTACTAACTGGGGATACAAGAAATTCCTACCGGTCAACTGAAGCTCTGATACCAACTGAAGAGGCGATGGGGTCCCGATCTTCCGATAGGATGATAACTTCGATTTTGGCGGAGGTGACTGTTGCAACCCAACTACAACCGTTCGACGTCGCTTGTGCCTTAGCAATCGCTGAACCACACTCCAAGTTGTTATCAACCGTGCCAAGAATGCGGTTGACCTGACCACGAAGGTCTATTCCTGCATGCAACCGAAGAACACACAAGAACAAGGATAGTGAGCAACCTGAAACTTGCTAGATATAAAAGTCGCACAAGGATAGTTGAGGTTCTGTAACACGAATCTGTTGGTCTAGCCGACACAAGAGACAACGTGGAATTTGCACATGGGGCTAAACTGATCTAAACAAAACCTAAGTCCTAGAAAGGGAGGCGGCGGCTCCTATATAGTGAAAACAACCAGGGGAGGCGTCCCAAAGGGTACACCCTAGGGTCACAAGGCCCATGGGCCCAAGTGGAGGTGGCGCAGCACCCTTTTGACTCAGACTAGAAACCTACGTGGATTGTTTTGATGATTCTGGCCGGCTCGGATGGAATTTCAAGATGAGGTTGGATCCATTGGAAAGTAGACTTGATAAGCTTTCCATGAAGTACAATAACGTCCCAAACGGAGTCCGTATGAAGAAGTTATGCCCGTTTAAACTTGCACCATTGCAGCAGTTCGAATCCGATTCCAGTACGTGTCCAATACGAACTCTTTTGATGATTGTGGTGCGCACAGAAGTAATTTAGAGGTGACACCAGATCCATTGGAAAGAGGATAAGCAAAGCTTTCCAACAAGTACTTATGGACCTTAAACGGACTTCGTATGTGAAAGTTATGCACATTTGAAGTTGGGCTTGTCTGGCTGAATCCGAATTGATCTGGAGGCCGAATTGGATTCCAAAACGTGTCCAACTTGAACTCTTGCTTGAATTGATATAAAAATAACGTGGTGCTGTCAAAAAATATATTTTCATCATTATGTAGCATCATATTTTGATTTAAAATATGTTTAAGCTGAAGAAACGAATTCACCTTTAGTTCAATCTTGATATTGGGCGCTATTGTCGTGTGTGTTTGTGGCGTGGTCACATCATGGGCCCAAGTGGTGGTGGCGCAGCACCCTTGTTGACTCGGACTCAGAAACTAACGTGGAGTCTTTTAATGATTGCGGCCGGATCGGATGGAATTTGAAGATGAGGTTGAATCCGTTGGACAATAGACTTCCTAAGCTTTCCATGAAGTACAAGAACGTCCCAATCAGAGTCCGTATGAGGAAGTTATGTCCGTTTGAACTTGGTACCATCGCAGCAGTCCAAATCTGATTCCATAACGTGTCCAACTCGAATTCTTGTTTGGCTTGGCCCCAAGTGACGTGGTGAACTCCATTATTCCATCCAGGCATGTCCATGACTCCACGTCCCTCTCCTTCATCCTTTCCCAGGTTCCTAAGCACAATTAAATCACTTGCATTAGGTAGCGGTCTATTATCAGTAATATATGAACCTAGGATTGAATTCACCTGGTAATTAAGTTGACGAGCACGAGCTCGAGTGAGTGGTCCTTGTAACACTTGCTGTGGCTGAGTTGTATCCATGGAAGGGATGTCCTCATCATCCTCCCTTTCTTCCATTTGAGTCGTCATCGACTCAAACTCGTCCTCTTCTCCCAAGTAGGGCTTTAAATCTGCAATGTTAAAAGTGGGACTCACAGCAAAATCTGCAGGCAGTTGAAGCTTGTATGCATTATCATTAATCTTTTCTAACACCTTGAAAGGACCATCACCTCTTGGCATCAATTTTGATTTTCTCAATTCAGGGAACCTATCTTTTCTTAAATGCAACCAAACAAGATCCCCAGGTTCAAAAGTTAAACGTTTCCTCCCTTGACTACCAGCAAGTTTATATTTAGCATTCATGCGTTCTATATTCTCCTTAGTTGTCTCATGCATTTTTAAAATCAATTCAGCACGCTGTTTAGCATCAGGGTTCAATTTCTCCGAAGATGAAAGAAGCATTAAATCAATAGAGCACGAGGCACAAAACCATAAACAACTTCAAAAGGGCACATCTTTGTAGTAGAATGCAATGAACGATTGTAAGCAAACTCAACATGAGGCAAGCATTCTTCCCACATTTTTAAATTCTTTTTCAACACAGCCCTAAGCATGGTAGATAAAATTCTATTCACAACCTCAGTTTGTCTATCAGTTTGGGGATGACAAGTAGTAGAAAATAACAACTTAGTCCCCAATTTAGCCCATAGAATTCTCCAAAAATGGCTAAGGAATTTAGTATCACGATCTGAAACTATAGTATTGGGCACACCATGCAAGCGAATAACTTCACGAAAGAATAAATCAGCAATATGGGTAGCATCATCGCTCTTATGACATGGTATAAAATGGGCCATCTTAGAAAATCTATCAACAACCACAAATATACTATCCCTCCCCTTCTTGGTCCTAGGCAATCCTAAAACAAAGTCCATCGAAATATCTTGCCACGGAACGCTAGGAACGGGTAAAGGCATATATAAGCCATGAGGATTAAGTCGTGACTTAGCTCTTTGACATGTAGTGCAGCGAGCAACGTAGCGCTCGACGTCCCGTCTCATTTTTGGCCAAAAGAAATGATCAGCAAGTATGTCCTCCGTTTTCTTCACGCCAAAATGTCCCATCAACCCGCCTCCATGTGCTTCCTGTAACAACAACGGACGAACGGAACCAGCAGGAATGCACAACTTGTTGGCTCTAAACATAAACCCATCATTAATGACAAACTTATTCCACATTTTCCCTTCTTTACAATTCAACAGGATTTCCGCAAAATCAGCATTGTGCACATATTGCTCTTTAATAGTCTCTAATCCAAAAATTTTGAAGTCAAGTTGTGATAGCATGGCATATCTCCTAGTCAAAGCATCAGCAATAACATTCTCCTTTCCCTTCTTGTGTTTTATGACAGGGAAAAGACTCAATACATTCAACCCACTTTGCATGTCTACGGTTCAGATTACCTTGACTTCGAATATGCTTTAAAGATTCATGATCAGAATGTATAACAAATTCTTTGGGCCATAAATAATGTTGCCAAGTTTCTAACGTTCGAAAAAGGGCATATAACTCCTTATCATAAGTAGAATAGTTCAAACTAGGCCCACTCAATTTCTCACTAAAATATGCTATAGGTTTGCCTTCTTGTAACAACACACCACCTAAACCAATTCCGCTTGCATCACATTCTAGTTCAAAAGTCTTATTGAAATCAGGGAGTTGGAGTAAAGGTGCATGTGTTAACTTATCTTTCAGTGTGGTGAAGGCGTTCTCCTGTGCGGCGCCCCAAACAAATGTCACGCCCTTCTTGGTAAGCTCATTCAATGGTGCGGCGATGGTGCTGAAATCCTTCACAAACCGGCGGTAGAACCCAGCAAGTCCTAAAAAGCTCCGCACCCGTGTGACCGTGTTAGGAGTCGGCCAACTCTGTATTGCTTCAACCTTGGCTTGATCAACTTCAATTCCCTGTGGAGTGACAACATAGCCAAGAAACGACACTCGATCGGTGCAAAAGGTGCACTTCTCAAGGTTACCAAATAGGCGTGCACCACGTAGAGCATTAAAAACAGCACGCAAATGGTTAAGATGTTCCTCTAATGATTTACTATATATCAGTATATCATCAAAATAAACCACCACAAATCTACCAATGAAAGCACACAAAACCTCGTTCATTAGTCTCATGAAGGTACTAGGTGCATTAGTTAAACCAAAAGGCATTACTAACCACTCATATAACCCGAACTTAGTTTAAAATGCCGTTTTCCATTCATCGCCTAATTTCATGCGGATTTGATGATAGCCACTACGCAAATCAACCTTGGAAAAGACAACAGAGCCACTCAATTCATCAAGCATATCATCTAACCTAGGAATAGGATGACGATACCTAATGGTGATATTATTGATTGCTCTACAATCCACACACTTGCGCCATGATCCATCATTCTTTGGTACTAAAATGACCGGAACAGCACAAGGGCTAAGAGATTCGCGCACATACCCTTTATCAAGCAACTCTTGGACTTGGCGCTGAATTTCTTTAGTTTCTTCTAGATTGGTCCTGTATGGTGCTGGTTGGGCAATGATGCACCGGGGATTAAATCAATTTGATGCTCAATCCCACGAAGCGGTGGCAGCCCCGGTGGTATGTCTTTTGGAAAGACATCTTTGTACTCCTGCAAAATGTTAGTGACCGTAGGTGGCAAAGAAGAAGGTATATCCTCAAATGAAAACAAAGCTTCTTTGCAAATCAATGCATAGCAAACAGAATTACTAGCATCAAGTTCAGTCATATCAGATTTAGTAGCAAGGAAACAAGCACCTTTCAATTTAATTTCTTTCTTATTGTCATGAACAGATTTAGGTTCTTTCTTTTATGTTGCTCAAGCTCTTTTGCTACAATCTGATTTTCGCTCTCAGTATTCTCCTGACTTTTCTCTTTTCTAGCTCTAGCAAGGTCATCTTTACCAATTTGTTCAGGAGTCATAGGATGTAACACAATTTTCTTTCCCTTGAACATGAGAGAGTATTGATTATTCTTATCATGATGTACACAATCAGTATCATATTGCCAAGGTCTTCCTAATAACATTGAACATGCTTGCATAGGAACAACGTCGCAATCAACATAAACATGGTATGAGCCCATAGAAAAATGTACTCTCACCATACGGGTTACCTTCAACTTACCACTGTTGTTGAACCATTGAATATGGTATGCGTGGGGATGGGTTTTGGTCGTCAAAGCAAGCTTCTCCACCATATCTATACTGGCCAAATTGTTGCAACTCCCACCATCAAATAATTATGCGAATCGTGCGTTCCTTGAAAACGCACTTGATTTGGAACAAATTATGGCGCTGATTTTGCTCAGCACAAGACACTTGAGCACTTAGTACGCGTTGCACTATAATGCTCAAATACTTGTCGGCATTTTCGGTGCCAACATGTTCCTCCTCAGTCCTCATGGTCGGATTCATCATCATGTCCTGCAGGGTCATTTGCAAGCATAGCATATGTTTCATCATCAAAATCACTAGCAGAAGAATACCCACCATCATCGCGTATAATCAATACACGCTTGCTTGGACAGTCCCGCATCATGTGTCCAAAGCCTTTGCAATGATGGCATTGAACGTCCCTCGTTCGTCTTGTCGAAACAACCGAAGAGGAAGTTTTTGCAGAAAGTTGTGGTGCTGATTTGGGTGCTTCGGAAACTCGTGGCGCTGAATTTGACGTAGTAGAGCGCTGCTTGTTGTTGGACGGTAATGGTGGGGGCACCACAGTGGATGAGGAAGAAGGTGTACGCATCCATGAATTTGTGCGACCTGCAGAAAAGTTAGATCGCGTTCTCGTTTGGCGTCCCTGCAATTCTCGTTCAGCTTTGCAAGCAAGATGAAACAATCTAATCATGGAGTTGTAATCTTTGTAATCAAGAATGTCCTGAATTTCACGATTCAACCCTCCCGAAAACCTAGCCATGGATGCCTCCTCATTCTCAACTAACCCACAGCGCAACATACCAATTTGTAATTCCTGATAGTATTCTTCCACAGACTTTGCACCTTGTTGTAAACGTTGCAGTTTATTTAACAAATCACGAGCATAATATGAGGAACAAATCGATGGCGCATAAGCAATTTTAAAGCCTCCCAAGTGTTTGGTATGTTATTGGGATGTTGACGGCAATGTTCTTTCCACCAAATAGAAGCAAAATCAGTAAATTCACTAGTAGCAGCCCTAACTCGTCTATTTTCAGGAAAATCATGGCAAGTAATTTTTTGATCAACAACTAGTTCCCAATCAAGATAACCATCAGGATCATATTTACCATTAAAAGAGGGCATAGTGAATTTAACCTTAGCAAAAGCATCATCGTGGTCATGTACCTAACGTCGTGGGGGATCTCTTCGCATACCTTGTCGGTTAAAACGCACATTGTCAACTTCATCTTGTCCCTCTACCGTCACAGCAGGGGGAACAACAGCCGAAGCTTGGGCAATCTCCTCAAGGCGCGCCATAATATCTGCCAAAGAATTGTTAGTGATACCTTGTGCTTTCTCCATCGCAGCAAGCGTTGCGTTTGTCTCAATCTGGGCGCCCTCGAGTTGAGCAAGTCGCTCATTTGTGACTCTGACATCCTCCTCAAGACCCTCCGCACGACGATTCATTTCGCGTGTGAAATGTTGTATGATTCCTTCGTGCGAGGACTATGAGATGAGTTCTGATCTGAAAACTCTCCAGAACCTGCCATTGTTAGCAAAAACACAAGAATATGTCCCTAACAAGTACTAGGGTAGGGTGCTCGCACTCAAACCTTCTATTGAATTCTTACCAATTCTTACCAAGCACACAGGGCGATCAGCAACCAGCGATGACAATATATCTGCGATGATGGAGCGATTGCCAGGTGAAGCTCAGCCTGTACGGTGTAGAAAAGGTGTAGCTGGGAAGGCTCAAGTTTGGTAGCAAGGAGTAGCAATAATCAATTCAGAAAATGCAAGCTGAAAAATCGTTCAACGCCGGTTGGTGCTGGCCCTAGGCGAGACCGTACTAGAGACGCGAGCCTAGAACACAAACGAGTACACCGCGCAGAAAGAAACTAGATGACGTTGCACACGGAGTTCAGGAGCTCGAAAAAGGATGCCGTCTGCACGGGGAACCTTAGAATCACTTGTAGAAGGTTCCTGTCAATTTTGAGCAAATTCTGAGAAACTTGATTTTTCCTCGGTTTGCGGGCCCGTTTTCAGGGCCTAAACGACGTTTTTTGGGGTCGAAGTTGCCGCGTATGTGCCTGGAGGCTTACACGGATCTGAAATCTCCAAGATAAGCCTTCTCCCACACACACCGTATGATGGAGACGAGGTGCCTGATCTTTCGATGAGATTGATAACTATCGATTTTGGTGGAGGCAACTCTCACGATCCGACTACAACCGTACGACGACGCTTGCTCCTTAGCAATCGCTGAACCAACTCCGAAGTGTTATTGACCACGCTGGAGGCGCGATCAACCTGAACACGACGTTCAATCCCTGCGAGCAATCGAAGAACTAGCAAGAATAAGACGAAGGCAATCTGATATTGCAAATATGAATGAAGCATAAATTGTATTGCGAATAACAAAGATGGGATCTCGAAGCTGTCTTGACAGGTGGTCGTCCGACACAACTGAAGAACAAAGTTTGCATAATGGCTAAACCTAAACTCAACGAAATCCAAGTCTTAGCAACGGAGGGCGGCTCCTTTATAGGAGAACGACCAGGGGCGTCCAAGGGCACGCCCTAGGGTTACAAGGCCCATGGGCCCAAGTGGTGGTGGCGCAACACCCTTTTGACTCGGACTCAAAAACCAACATGGAGTCTTTTGATGATTGCGGCCGGCTCAGATAGAATTTGAAGATGAGGTCAGATCCGTTGGAAAATAGACTTCCTAAGCTTTCCTTGAAGTACAAGAACGTCCCAATCGGAGTCCGTATGAGGAAGTTATGCCCGTTTGAACTTGGTACCATTGCAGCAGTCCGAATCTGAATCCAGAACGTGCCCAACTCGAATTCTTGTTTGGCTTGGCCCCAAAGTGACGTGGTGAACTTCATTATTCCATCCAGGCATGTCCATGACTCCACGTCCCTCTCCTTCATCCTTTCCCAGGTTCCTAAGCACAATTAAATCACTTGCATTAGGTAGCGGTCTATTCTCAGTAATATATGAACCTAGGAATGAATTCACCTGGTAATTAAGTTGACGAGCACGAGCTCGAGTGAGTGGTCCTTGTAACACTTGCTGTGGCTGAGTTGTATCCATGAAAGGGATGTCCTCATCACCGTAGCACGCGAACGAAGGGTAGAGAAACCGAAGTTTCAGCGAGTAGAATCTAACACCACAATTGGATTCAACACACCAAGAGCAATCCCTCGATGCAAATCTCAAGAACACGCCAACAATGGCCCCCAAACCATGGTGATTTTCTGGTTTCAAATTCTCAAATCATAACCTGAGTTACAATGGGGCTAAGGCCCTGGCCTTATATTGGTGCACAATGCACGGCCTTGACTAAAACTCACGCACAACTTGGCCTAAGGCCGAAACAAACTCCAATACGAACTAAAAAGGAAATACCTAAACTGTAACCTCTGAATTCTCTCTTCATTTGCGATCTGACTATGAGGATTTCGATGCTGGCACCTTGTCCATTGTGTGGGGCTTCGAAATAGCTTTCGAACGAGTCCAAGAACGCCCAAATCGGACTCCGTTTGTGAAAGTTATGGACGTTTTAGTATCGGTCTTACCAGCTGTCCCAATACGAGTCCGAATCGGTTTTAAATTTTTATATGTTTTGTTTTCTTGTTCAAGGGGTTTCCAAATCCGTTTGGAACCTGAAAAGGAGTCATTCTCAACCTTTAGAAGGCCATGGTGTGGTCGGATTTTTTCCTTACTTGCATTGCAATACTCGAACTATTTTTGTTTGGCAAGTCTCGCGCGTCTCTCCGGACAGCATGTGCAGCATCCAATGAAATTGCCATAAATTTGTGTAGTAAGCTCCAAATCAAGTGCCGTTTGATTCGTTCGAAAATAGACTTCATTAGCTTTCCAAATATGTCTCTTGTGCACATTAGAAACCTCAGAATTGGTATTCAAAGCTTCTTGAACATTATGCACAGAACTGCAAGCACAAACCAAAATTGTAGTGCTACTAGGTGCCACATCATCCTCCCCTCCTTTGGGGTAATCTTGAGAGCTTGCTTCTTCTTGGCTGTAATTTCTTCATCAACATGAATAGCACTCTCCAATTTTGGTTTCAACACATGCTTCTTTCCCCCATGTACAGAAGTGTGTGTGTTGGACCGGCCCACATGCATCCATTGGAACTACGTCGCAAGCCACCTTTTCAACACATAGTCACCAACAACAAACGGAACACGTACCTTGTGAGTTATCTTTAGTCTTCCGGAGTTGTGTAGCCACTCCACATGATGTGGTTGAGGATGCCTCCACGTGGACAACCCTAAAGCATACACCAAATCTTTGCTAATCACATTGGTTGACTTCCACCATCAATGATCAACTTGCATGCTTTATCTTTGATCTTGCACTTCGCTTGAAAACACTCCACCGCTGTCCTTTGGTTTCAGTTCTTTACTTGCACCTTTCGGACCAAATGATTAACACCATTCAATTCTGGATCACAATAGACGACATCCTCATTGGAATCGTCAGATTTTTCGCTTTCAGAATCACTACTAGAACTTGTTGAAATATAGCCATCATTTGTGAAAAGCACTCTTCGTTGATTTGGGCAATCACGCATCGTATGACCCCTTCCCTTGCACTTGAAACACTCAATTTCTCTAGCACAAGCATTAGAAGGCAAACTAGAGTCAGTTTTAGTTGCTTCTTTACCTCTGTTGCTTGCCTCCTTTGAAAGAGCACCAGTTGAACGGCTTGATGCCGCCACTTTGGAGTGTGAACCCACATCATCGTCTTGCTGTAATGAACGCCTCCATGACTTTGTTTGAGTGTTAGCATGTCCACCCTTGGCTTGTTTGCGCTTCAATTGTTGTTCAGCACGTTCAGCTTGATGCACCAAGTCTTGAATGTTGTAGTAATGGACCATCTCCACCCTATCTTTCACATCCCCATTCAACCCATTAAAGAAACGTGCCATAGTAGCCTCATCATGCTCCTCTGTCCCTGTACGGATCATCAATATCTCCATCTCTTTATAATATTCATCAACACTAGAGTTACTCTTAATTTGCGATTTGACTATGAGGATTTCGTGGCTGGCACCTTGTCCATTTTGTGTGGCTTCGAAATAGCTTTCGAACGAGTCCAAGAACGCTCAAATCGGACTCCGTTTGTGAAAGTTATGGACATTTTAGTATCGGTCTTGCCAGCTGTCCCAATCCGAGTCCGAATCGGTTTCAAATCTTTATATGATACGGGGTCGCCCGATCTTCTCGACGTTGGATGGATACTCACGGGAGTCTTGATGAATCGTAATGATCCTCCAATGCCAGTGCAAGGGACGAACACTCTTTAATCTGCCAAAACACACTCGTGTTGATTTCGCCGACCACTAAGCGAAGATCTATCGTGCACCCAATTCCCAGCGGACAGGCTGAACGATCTTGATTGAAGAAGATACTCCTAATTCTATAAGGAATTTCGGCAGCAATGCTAAACTCGAAAACTTTAGTAGATTGATTTTTCTCAAACGTGGTCTGAGCCCTAAAGGCTGCCAATACAAGGCTTATAGCCCCTTGGGACGTACATATGGTCCCCAAACCAAGTACAACTCAACCCTATATGCTTTTAGATACGAACTCTCACAAAAAGGAAACTATATTTTCCACCCGTCATATTATTTTGGTCATAACTTTTTATCCGTGATGAATTTGAAGGTGGGAACAGATACATTGCGTAGCCCTTGAAATTATCTTTCCAATGAGTACAAGAACACCTGAATCGGACTCCGTTTGTGAAAGTTATGACCTTTTTAGTAACTGCCTGTCAGGCTGTCCCGAACCGAATCCGAATTGAATCCTGAGTTGAATCCGAGTTTGAATTGGGTTGAGCACGTGGGAGGTCCGAATTTGGCTTGAAAATCTTATCCAAAACTTGTAGTTTAAGTCCTTGAGCTCCTCCCTTTTTGATCTCCCACTGCATGGGCTTCTTTCCTCCTTGATCAGCTGCACGGGCAAGCGCTTTCTCCTTTCTATCTCCATGGGCTTTGAACTTTTTGTTCTTGGTAGCAAATATGATTACTCTCCTTGTGCTTCTCCATTGCTTTGGCTCCGGAATCATCATAATATTCAAACCTAATAATAAAAAAGAATTTGGCATAAGGTAGTATATCGTTCCCACGAATAGAAGGAAATTCATTATGAAACAAATTCACCTGACAATATTTAATGCAGCTCAATACTTCTTTCCAGTGAAATAATGTATTTGACTTAAAAGTGCTAAGCATGTGCGTATCCGCATCATCCTCCCCTTCTTCAAGAAAAGCCGTCCTCGGCTTTTGATAGCTAGAAATTGTACTAAACAACGGATACAATGTGTATGCATCGTATATGTATTGGTCAGTTACACCCCTTCCGTCTTTCACATTATTATTACCTGGAGGTGTAGTAAGCAAAAAGAACAACACATATGCGTGGTATATGCATGAATCAATTATGGTGTCATTCTCATTCTCACTGTTTTGCGCAAACCAATTGATACTACAACAGCTATCAAATGCATACATTGTAATGTTTTCATCCACACCATTCTCCCTCCCATAAGAAAAAGTCATCCTCGACTTTGCGAAGTACGTGGACAAGTCATTAATGGGCAAAACTAGATCGAACGGTTCAAATATGGAAGAGAAAATTTTAAGTTCTTTCGATGCTTCAACTGCGCTACTCTGATTATTTGTACATGATTGTACATTAAAGGATGAATAAGTAGGCTTAAGAAATCTTTTAAAACAAGAAGCACTATTGTTGAAACTCATCTCATTGTGATCATGATATGGCACAAAAATTTGTGTTATCCAAAATATGCAATTTCAATTCAGCAAGCTTATCACATGTAATGCATATTCGGTAAACATAAAACTTATCATCTATACCATAGTTTCCAATCAAATTGAACTTATATGTATATGCATGGGTACTAACTAGTGATTTTAAACACGAAATTTCAGCAACATTCTCAATCACATTAGATAGCTCTCTAGGATCATCAAACATGACATAGCACAAAGAATCATTAGGAGATATTCGAGTAAGAACTTCCTTATGAGTACTCAATTCCACATTATGTAAATTGAGCAAAGAAATTTCAGAACATGGAATTTTCAATCGCACATATGAGTTCTCACAAGTACTCACCATTTCACAATTAATTTCAGTGCCAATATTGTTACGTTTATTGTTCTCCTCAATTGATATAGGTGTTGTAGGTATTAAATCATCATGATGTAACAATGGGACAGCAAGTACTTCATCTTCAACCGTGGTTATCTCCTCATCTTTGACTTCCAATGATGCCAGTTGTTGAATGTTTAATTCCTCATCTTCAATTTCAACCTGCACAATGTGAGAAACAACACTAGAAGTAGACATTAATGTGTTAGTTTCAAAATCAACCTCACTTTGCCCATCATCTACCTCTTTCTTCTCTTTTGGTGTTCCTCTCAGTCTCAATTTGGATGCCCTCAAACTCACATATGGTGGGATCACACAGCTCACTCTTTTTATCACTCTCACTCAATTTGGCTACATGGGGAAAGTCCCAAGCTCGGTCATCTTCTACACCTCAATAGCACAATTCATAAGATCATGCACGCTACTAAAATATTTATGCTGAAGTGAAGCGGCGATCTTAGAATTTAAGCCACCCCTGAAGTATGCCTTCTCCCTTGATGGACTAGTGATGAGGACATCCTTTCCATGCATACAACCATGCCAACTCCACATCAAACTGAAACTATGATACAAGGACCAATGACTAGAGCGCGAGCACGTCAACTTAACATCAGGTGAATGCGTTCCTAAGTTTGCATACAAATGTTTCAAAGAATGGAATACTACTTAATTCTTGTGATGATTTAATTGTCCTTAGGAACCATGGGGAAGAACCACGTGAGCTCAAGTATAGAAGTGGAACTGTCAAGCGCAAACCAAGTCCTGTTCGCGAGTTTGACTCGGATTCGGCCTTCCCAACAGCGTCTACTTTAAATGGCCATAACTTTTGATCCAGAAGGTTTCTCGGGGCCCGTGAGTACTCGTTGGAAAGCTCTTGAAGTCTACTTTCAGATGGATCTGGTCTCACCTTCAAATTTCATTCGAACCGGTCAGAAACTGCAAAATAAGTCACATCACCTTTCCAGTCCGAGTAAAGTGGGCCTTGGGCCTTGTAATCGAGTTCTTTTCGGCTTCCATGTGTTTTGGCCGACCCTCCACCTTCTGTATCCCTTAAATAGGCAGCCACACCCTCTTCTAGGGTTTGGGTTTTGATAGACTAAGTTAGCTTTTGCTACTTCGCCTTGTACTCGTGCGTGTCGGCTAGACCGCCCGAATACTTGTCTTCGGAACCCCACCGTTTTTCTGTTTTTGATTGAATTGTACATCGATTATTTGCAATTGAGTTGCTGTTCATCTTGTTCTTGCCTGTTCTCTGATTGCTTGCAGGAACAAGTACCCTCATAGTTAGGTTGATTCTGCACCGACAAGGTGACGAACAACCTCTGGAATTGGTGTATCGATCGCTAAGGCGCAACGTCCTTGGATGGTTGTAGTCGGGTCGTCAACGTCATCTCCTTCCCCAATCGAATCTACCACTTTCATCGAAAGATCGGGACCGCTAGTGCTATCAACTAGTGACACCAGCACGACGCATCGCATCTTGCACTTCAAAATAGTAATCTTCGAGCGGGTGGCAGCGGAGGCTGGCGCCTAAGTCGAAGTAGACGCGCGCGCGCTCCGTCCCCTACCCTTCGAACGGGTGGCAGCGGAGGCTGGCGCCTAAGTCGGAGCCGAGGCGCGCGCGCTCCGTCCCCTACCCTTCGAATGGGTGGCAGCGGAGGCTGGCGCCTAAGTCGAAGTAGACGCGCGCGCGCTCCGTCCCCGACCCTTCGAGCGGGTGGCAGCGGAGGCTGGCGCCTAAGTCGAAGTAGGCGCGCGCGCTCCGTCTCCTACCCTTCGATCGGTACCGACACCTAGCCTGCCAAAAGGCCAAAAGGCGGGTCAGGAATTGCGTGACCGTGACCGCTTGCATTGATGGTCCTTGGTTCTGCGGTCGTGTGTAGCGTGCATCGCCACGATGCCTCGTTTTCGGTTACGGGGAATCGTGCGGGGCGGACCTTTGCGCCGCTGCGGTTGCATCCGGCATGCGAATCCTTGTGATGCTTCGGTAGCGGCGATATGGGCGAGGTGGCTTGAAATAGCCCCCCGTAACAGCGTCCCCGCACCTTTACGCCCTTTTTCCTGTCTACTCCGCTGTCTACACTTTCGCGATATTTTCACCGCTTCAATCTCTTTGTTGGAAGCGATGGCCTCCGGTGGTAAGCGCGGCCAGGCGGTTGGCGGCTCTGGCATTCGCTGGCGACCGTCGCTGCTGGTGGTGAAGTACTCGCTGAGCGAGCACGACCCGGCGGCGGCAGACAAGTGGTGGCTGGCGACGGAGAAGGAAGGCTCGTTCTCCGGCGAGCTGGGCCCTTCGCTTGTGACCGAGAAGGCCATCCAGCGACTGCTGCGTGAGGGGAAGCTTTCCGATCGCCAGGCGGTACAACTGCCCGCCCCCGATGAGACCGAGCCGCACCCCAAGCCGTCCGAGGTGATCGTGTTCGTCGCCTTCTTGGATGCAGGGCTCCGCATCCCGGCGGCGGCTATTGTGGGCGACGTGCTACGGACCTTTGGGCTGAAACTGGGGCAGGCAGCTGACTCCAAACGCCGTGGCCCGGCTTGCCGTATACAGTTGGGCTTTGCGTTCGGGAGCGTGCTGGACCAGCTCTTCTTTGTTTGCCTATCTGCACGAGGCACGGTGCCAGCCCAAAGATCGGAAGGGCGGGACACGGTCGAACTTTGGCAGTGTTAGCTTCCTTCTCCGGCCGTCCTGCACCAAGCTTTTCCCCGCGAATGCGACTCGCGGGAAGTGGGAGTCCCAGTGGATGAAGCGGTGGTTCTACCACCATGTAGAGAGCGGGAGCGGCCTCGAGTGTACGGGTCGGCCGATCGCATTCAGGACTTCGCCCGGCCGGACACTGGACGACAAAGACAGGCGACTGGCCCGACGACTCGTGGGCTTGGCGGCCCGCTTCAATATGCGTGACCTCGCCGAAGAGTTCGTGATGTACGACGTGACGCCGCTTGTGAGCGGCTGGCGCCTTGCCGTTGAGAGTCGTCGAGACGACAACGTTGAGCCGTCGGTCTGCGTACTACCGGCACCCCCCAACCCTCGTAAGTGCTGACCACCTTGCTCCCTTTGTCCGCGTGTAGCATGTTACGCATTCACCCCCGTTTTTCTTCTGCTTTAATTTAGAGATTAGCTTGGATGACGCGGAGCGACTCGTGCGCGTGTTCCTCGGGCCGTATATCGGCAGGGAACACAAGCAGCGCTCGTCCGCAACTGCGTCGGCGGGGCTGGGGCGGATAAATCATGTGTGCGAGGCCTTGGGCCTTGCCGGACCGCCCTTGTTCGTCTTCGCAACCTCGAGACGCCGGTGCTGCGAAGACGAAGGCGTTGTCTCGCAAAAGGGGGCGAGGCGGAGCGTCCGTCGTTCTTGGCATGGCAGCCGCGCCTGCCGCTGCCCCCGGCGCGGCCGACGCGGAGTCAGATTCGGCGAGATATGCCGACTCAGGCTTGGAGGCTGGGGACGCCAGGGGCGAAGCGTCCTCTGGGGGCGTCCCGGACGACGGGCTCACGGCAGCCCGCCAGAGGGAGGAGGTCTCGCATCCCCTTGCGGTCGTCGAGACGGGACCCGAGCCGGTTTGCCGTGTTGAAGTGGGGCGCCCGGCTGTGGCGGCTACGTCGTCGGAGGCGCAACCTTCGGTGACGACCGTCTCGACGCCGGAGACGCAGCCTTCGGCCATGGCCGCCGCGATGCCGGAGAGGCAATCTTCGGTCGTGGTCGCCGCGGCGGCCGGAGCTGAGCCGACGCCCGCAGAGGTTGCCGCCGGGGGGCTTTTGCCCCCGGGTGCTGCGGCCGCGGAGCCTGTTCCCCCAGTGGTTGCTGAGACGGGGGCGCTGCCCCCCATTCTGGCCAAACGGCCATGCCTGCGGCCGTGGCTCCACCAAACGTCGAGGGGGTTCACCATGGTGACGGGCGTCGGGAGTTTGTGGGACTCCGACACCCATGCCGAGGTCCCTACGGCGCGTGTTCCTCCTACGCCTCGGACCACGCCGTCCACCTTGCCGGAGCGCTCTGTGGCGACGGTAAACGCGGGAGCCTTTGTTCCTTGCGGAACCGCACCTCCGGAAGGGGCTTGCGCCACTGTTCCCATTCCTGGGACTAGGGGGGAAGGCTCCCAAACTCCGCCGGCTGCCACCGAGGGTAAGTTGGCATGGGTTATCCTGGAACGTTTTTGTTGCTCCTTGTGGTGTGCTCACACGCACTTTTGCCTCTGATGTCGCTTATCCCGGAGGAGGAGCCTTTGCCGGAACGCGAGGGTTCCAGCGCTGTTGGCGAGCGTTCCGCGCTCCGGCCCCGCGGACTTCGTCCCCCCGCTGGAGACGCTGAGGGCATGGCATGGCATTGTGGATGACGCGGCTGCCGCGTCAGCGGCGAGTGCTACCCACGACGGGTGGACCGTCGAGGGCGGCCGTGGTGTCGGTGCGGGTAAGTACGTAGCTATATGATAACACCCGGCCATACTACGCTTGCTGAATCGCTTTTTGCCCTATAGACCCTGGTGCTGGGGCAGGCCCTGCAGACGGCTTATGTTCATGCGCAAAGGGCGCTGGAAGATAGGCTGCAGGCCGTCGAGGAGCAATTGCACGAGCCCGCTGAGGTTCGGTCCGCCCAGGATGCCCGAATCCGCCAGCTTGAGGCGGAGTGCGCCGAGGGGAAGGCACACGCCGAGGGGGCTGCCGTGTCGGCGCGGGAGTCGGCCACCGAGGCGGCGCGGATAAAGTTCACGGCGGAGCGGGACGGCCTTCTACAGCAAGTCGCCTTGCTGGAGAAGGAAAAGGGCGAGCTTGCCTCGACTTTAGCAGAGCACAACCAGACGCTTGGCGAGGCTTCGGTCATTGCGTGGGACGCCCTGCAAATGCTGGAAGTCCACCTCCAAAGACTTGTGGGTGCGGTGCCGGACCACGCCTTCGGCCCGGAGGAGCTGCTGCGGGCCCTTCGCTGGATCCATGATGCCGCCGACGTTGCGCGCGGGGCTGCGACGAACTTTGGCGACGACAGTGCCTATGTGGCTGCGTGCCTAGTGTGCGCCCTCCTTCGGCACCGTGGTTGTACGCACATCGCCGGGCTGGAGAACCCTCAGCTGGAGATGCTCGGCGGGGCCGGAGTGATGTCCGGTGAAATCCGCGCCGCTCGCCACACCCCGTCAAATTCTTCTATGAGCGGATCTGGGACTACGTCGGGATAGCCGCCGCGCAGGTTGAGCTTTGGAAGTCCCTTCACGGGGAGGGGAGCCTCGGCCAATTGCTAGACGAAGTCCCGCGGCGCGACGAGGGTGGTGCCGAGGCCTCCGGAGATGCCGAAGGCTCACAGGTGCGGCGCGAACGTGGCTAGGTGTAGGCGTGCGTTGTAACGTCTGCCCCTTAATTGAATGAATAAAGTGCGTGCTTGCTTCACGAATTGATTACTTGCCTTTATCCCGGGCAGCTTCCTTGCTGGGGGCGACTGCTCGCGTCTGGCCTTGCGACCCGGCGGCGCCTTCGACGCTGGCAAAGGGCCGAGGAGTCGTTGAACTTTTGGGCAGGCCGACCTTCTTGGCGAGGCCCAGCTTTAGCGTGTGTTAAGGACGAGCCCGCGGGATAGCGGCTTAGAATGGCAAGAATGACGGTTGATAACAACTTGGAGTGTGGTTCAGCGATTGCTAAGGCGCAAGCGACGTCGTTCGGTTGTAGTCGGATCGCAAGGGTCACCTCCGCCAAAATCGATAGTTATCATCCTATCGGAAGATCGGGACCCCATCGCCTCATCATCCGCCCTCTCCGGCGTGGGCTCGGGCGCGATGCGGCGCGCCTGCTGGCCGAGCCTCTTGTATATCTCGGACGGCTCGCGAAGGTCCCTAGTTCCCGCTGGAGCGCGTTGAGGGCTGCTAGTAGGCGCTTTCCACCGCGGTGCTGTCGGGGCCGCCGGAACACCCAGCGGACGGGTCAGCGCAGGGACCATCGCCTCACGATCTGCGGATCCGCCGGATGCTTCGTTGCGGCTACCCCCGGCCGTCTGATCCGTGCTGCCGGCGAGGGTGGCGGGGGCTGTCGTTGCAGTGCCAGTGGCGGGGTTGGATGTCGTTGTAGCGGCGCCGGCGGGGTCGGTCGTTGTGGTGCGAGCGACGGGGTTGGATGTCGTTGTAGCGGCGCCGGCGGGGTCGATCGTTGTGGTGCGAGCGATGGGGTTGGATGTCGTTGTAGCGGCGCCGGCGGGGTCGGTCGTTGTGGCGCGAGCGTCGGCGCCCGCGACCACTGCGCCTACGCCGCTGCCAGCTCCTTCGGCGGCCGATGCCGAAGCCCTGGTGTTCACGCGCCGCTCCAACCCAGCTGTCTTCTTTCCCTTCGCCGCCGCTGATGAAGCTTTTTTCGGTGCCATCCTTCTTCGGTCTTCAGACTTGTCCTTGTCCTCCCCACGGACGGCGCCAACTGTTGTGGTTACTGACCAAACAGAGAGAGAGATGGTAGTGGAGAGGTGGGAGTGTTCTGCCTTACCCTCTCCCTCATCCTGATATATATATTCACATGGAGTATATTTTTACAGATATGCCCTTACATCCGTACATCCCCATTAGGGGCACTCATGTCGTTACACACGTTACTCTGGTTCTTATAACCTCCTAACAGGCCTGCTGGGCTTAGGTGGGGGCCACCCCCACAACAAATTGTTTTCCAATTAGTTGTTGCCACCAACTATAAGCATAGTCTTCAAACTCCCTCGTGGCACGCATCACCTCTTGGTCTTTGGGAAGTTTCTGAAATCTAAACACTTTCTCCATTCGCCGTTCCCACTCAAGATACTCCTCTGGATCATCACTGCCATAGAAAGGAACAAAGCTATCTTCTTCTTGTTGGGGACGAAGTGCTTGCACAATATCATTCACGATGCTTTTGTCTAACACCTTCATTTGTTGATTGAGCTCAATACGGAAATCCTGCATATCCGCCTTAAGTTGTACATACTTAGCAGTGGTGCCTGATTGGAGCTCTTGTTGCAATGTACTTTTTGATGCCTGATGTTGAAAGCGAGTCACCGGGGAATTCAGACCATGCTCCTCTCCCATGTAGTCGTCTCCACCTTTCCGAAGTGAATTGAGGCCAAAAGAAACTTACACTTGGAGGTGGTTTCAATAACAAGTGATGATCAAGCGGATTTAAAAGTGACTCACAATTGCACAGCAAAGGATATTTTGTGGAGCTTGGTTATGAAGTTTTTATCCTACACAATCTGAATTTCACGATGTTGTAAATTAAGTAATAATCCAAACTAGAAAATATTGCCTATGTGCTGATCCAATAGATATAAGTGAAGTGTATGAACGCACACGCAAAGATCAATGTGACTCAATGCAACAAAGGAATGAGCTAGATGGAAACAATCAGGAACAATAGCTCGTTTGCATCAAGTATTAGGAGTCTCGTTTGCATCAATGTGACTCAATGCAACAAGAATAGAGGGCACAGGATTGCTCAAAAATTTTAGTTACTCAAATTGAAAATATGAAATAGAACTACTCACCCAATCAGCCTTCTCTCCCTCTCTCTTTTTTTCTCTTTTTTTTTGCTCACCTCTCTTTTTTTTGTTACCTTGCCAATCACCCAAATATGTTCAACTCACTGTTCTGAGTTATTGAGGTATATAGATCACAAACTTTGAATTTTTTTTAATTGGCCGGGGTGAGTGATGCACAAGCCCAATGTTCAGCTAGGACTATTCAGGAGCAGCCCTCAATGCAATATGAATTACTAGTCTCAAGTAGTCAAAGGATATAAGTGAAGCTTGTATGTATGGTGTTCAAGAAAGCCAACGCGAACTCTAACACCTCCCTAGAGTTGGTTTTGGATAGCAAATTCCACACGGATTCGGAAGTGGACAGTTAGCCAAATCCGACTTGGATTCCAGGGTTGTACTCGGATTGATCTGGAAGGAGTTAGGGACACGGACTCAACTTCAAGAGTAAATTGAATCTACTTTTTTTTTATGGAGACACAAGATCAAGTAACGCAAAGGAACACAAAGATCAGCACGTAAACAAATTTCTAATGGATCAAGACTTAATAAAACTCACGGAAATAACATATGCGAAACTAGGGTTTGGATTTTTTTTTTGTATTTTCGGTTTCTGGACTATAGGACAGCAAGTAATAAACTGAAATTTAAAGGGATAAGATCATACCGAGTAAATCGCGCTCTGATACCAAGATGATACGGGGTCGCCCGATCTTCTCGACGTAGGATGGATACTCACGGGAGTCTTGATGAATCGTAATGATCCTCCAATGTCAGTGCAACGGACGAACACTCTTTAATCCGCCAAAACACACTCGTGTTGATTTCGCCGACCGCCAAGCGAAGATCTATCGTGCACCCAATTCCCAGCGGAAAGGCTCAACGATCTTGATTGAAGAAGATACTCCTAATTCCATAAGGAATTTCGGCAGCAATGCTAAACTCGAAAACTTTAGTAGATTGATTTTTCTCAACCGTGGTCTGAAGCCCTAAAGGCTGCCAATACAAGGCTTATATAGCCCCTTGGGATGTCCATATGGTCCCCAAACCAAGTACAACTCAACCCTATATGGTTTTAGATACGAACTCTCATAAAAAGGAAACCATATTTTCCACCCGTCATAATGTTTCGGTCATAACTTTTTATTCGTGATGAATTTGAAGGTGGTACCAGATTCATTGTGTAGCCCTTGACATTATCTTTCCAACGAGTACAAGAACACCTGAATCGGACTCCGTTTATAAAAGTTATGGCCTTTTTAGTAACTGCCTATCAGGCTGTCCCGAACCGAATCCGAATTGAATCCTGAGTTGAATCCGAGTTTGAATTGGCTTGAGCACGTGGGAGGTCCGAATTTGGCTTGAAAATCTTATCCAAAACTTGTAGTTTAAGTGCTTGGGCTCCTCCCTTTTTGCTCTCCCACTGCATGGGTTTCTTTCCTCCTTGATCAGCTGCATGGGCAAGCGGCTTTCTCCTTTCCATCTCCATGGGCTTTAAGATTTTTGTTCTTGGTAGCAAATATGATTACTCTCCATGTGCTTCTTCATTGCTTTGGCTCTGGAATCATCATAATATTCAAACCTAATAATAAAAAAAATTTGGCATAAGGTAGTATATCGTTCCTACGAATAGAAGGAAATTCATTATGAAATAAATTCACCTGACAATATTTAATGCAGCTCAATACTTCTTTCCAGTGAAATAATGTATTTGACTTAAAAGTGCTAAGCATGTGCGTATCCGCATCATCTCCCCTTCTTCAAGAAAAGCCATCCTCGGCTTTTGATAGCCTGAAATTGTACTAAACAAAGGATACCTTGCCAACATAGTCAACAACAACAAACAGAACACGTACCTTGTGAGTTATCTCTAGCCTTTCGGGGTTGTGTAGCCACTCCACATGATGTGGTTGAGGATGCCTCCACGTCGACAACCCTAAAGCACACACCAAATCTTTGCTAATCACATTCGTATGACTTCCACCATCAATGATCAACTTGCATGCTTTATTTTTGATCTTGCACTCCGCCTGGAAAACATTCCACCACTGTCCTTTGGTTTCAGTTTCTTTACTTTGCACCGTTCGGACCAAAAGATTAACACCATTCAATTCTGGATCACAATAGACAACATTCTCATTGGAATCGTCAGATTTTCGCTTTCAGAATCACTACTAGAACTTGTTTAAATATAGCCATCTTTAGTGAAAAGCACTCTTCGTTGATTTGGGCAATCACGCATCATATGACCCCTTCCCTTGCACTTGAAACACTCAATTTCTCTAGCACAAGCATTAGAAGGCAAACTAGACTCAGTTTTAGTTGCTTCTTTACCTCTGTTGCTTGCCTCCTTTGAAAAAGCACCATTTGAACGGCTTGATGCCGGCACTTTGGAGTGTGAACCCACATCATCGCCGTGCTGTAATGAACGCCTCCATGACTTTGTTTGAGTGTTAGCATGTCCACCCTTGGCTTGTTTGCGCTTCAATTGTTGTTCAGCACGTTCAGCTTGATGCACCAAGTCTTGAATGTTTAGTAATGGACCCTCTCCACCCTATCTTGCACATCCTCATTCAACCCATTAAAGAAACGTGCCATAGTAGTCACATCATCCTCCCCTTCTTGATAGAAAATCGTCCTCGGTTTTAGCATATGTGTAGCCTCACGTATTGCATGATCTTCATCATAAATGTCGGTACATAATAACAAACGCAACAAACTCTCATTATGTAATATCATAAGTTCTTTGTCAAACAAAGTGAAATCTGTTTGAAACGAACTCACCTGATAATTTAAGTGGTGCGTAGGAGCTCTTGTAATTCGAATAACAAGTATAGCAAATATGATTATATCCATAGGGTACATGTTCTTATCATTCTCCCCTTCTTGAAAGTAAAGCCGTCCTCGGCTTTTGATAAGCTGAAAATATGGTAACAGAGAAGCCAAGGTGTATGCATGGTATATGTATATGTCATCCGTTTTAACAGTTCTTCGTTGTTGCACAATTAATATTATAAAACAACAGTGATCATAAAAGCTCATTATATTATTAACCCAAAAGTAATCATATATGTTAATGAGCAAATCAAAATTTCTCACACAGCAATTATTGCAACTTGTTTTGCAAATGTAAGTGAAGCATCTATGCAATTCAAATCTTTGAAGTTGTATACTTGTAGTGGTGGCACATATGGGTAAAGCTACAACTTTTGGAATCAAGCAAAGTTCTTTGATATAATCAGATTTCAATTGAGCAATAGCAAATTCATCTAGTAAGGGTGAAAAGATTTGCAAGTTCTTCCATACATCAATTTCATTATTCAGATTGTCAATGTTAGATGGTTCAAAAATAGATGAACACATAGGTATTGGATGAGTACTAAATTTTACTTCTTTCTCATATTGAACAAGGTTCAACACACAAGAATTGTTGTCCAATACAGCAAGCTTCAATTCATCCATGTGATCATAAGTTATGCATATTCGATATACAAAAAATTGATTTTCTACACCATAATCTCCAATCAAATTAAACTTATACCCAAGGGTGTAGGCACTAAGCAAGAATTTCGAACATGCAAGTTCAGAAACTTTCTCCATAGCACAATCCAAACTAACGGCCTCATTAAGCTTGATATAGCACAATGCATCAGCAGGGGATATTCTATCAAATACTTCCTTATGTGTAATTAATTCGACAAGTGCAAAATTGTGAGAATTTAGATCAGCACATGGTTCGTTCAAGTCAACATAAGGAATATCAAAAGATTGCACTACAGCAGGTATATACTCACAAGGTTGATCTATGTCTTGTTGTAGCACCAAATCAGTACCTTTGTCATTATCGTCCTCATTAGATACTGTATTTACCTCAAACTTCTCCTCTAATGGCATAAGATGCACCAGATCATCCTTCACCTCTTCAAGTATCTCGGTGGTATCTGTAGATGGAGTAGAAACCAAAACAATATCAACATTTTCAATTACCTCAGATTCCACCTCGCTTGTGACCGTGAGTGCTGGAGGTACAAAACGATGTCGCAATTTCTTTTTCATCTCCTCCCATGTGTATATATAGTGGAACTCGAGATTCGACCACCAATGTTGAACATCACCAATCAGCGCCGTCCTTGCCATGCTCATCTTCTCATAAGGATCAAGATCTTGTCTTTCAAAGTAGCTATCCATCATAGTAACCCACAAGAAGCAGTCCGACAACGTACTCTCAGCGGTGAGTGGCAAGATATATACCGGTGATTGTTTCCCTTCAAGTTCAAATCTGCCCGCGATGACATCATAATCTACCAATTTTCTCAAGCCTGTCATTGTTAGTAGAAAACAAGGAAACAAATCACAAGTAAATGTTCCTATCAACTACTAAGATATGGAG
This sequence comes from Dendrocalamus sinicus, assembly GCA_036346575.1. Lineage (NCBI taxonomy): Eukaryota > Viridiplantae > Streptophyta > Magnoliopsida > Poales > Poaceae > Dendrocalamus > Dendrocalamus sinicus. The sequence goes on from JAYEVI010000149.1 coordinate 41,462, forward strand.
GCTCAAATCAAGTCACGCATCTCTCAAGCTCTTACCAAATTCTTACAAGTTCTTACCAAAACAAACAGGTGGTGCAACCGGTGGCTGGTTCGTGATAAATCTGACTCAAGTGATGAGTAAAGCGATTGCAAGGTACAGCGAGACCTGTTCGGTTAGTAGAAAAGTGGAGCTTGGATAGGCTATGTATTTTGTAGCAAAGGAAAGCAATCAATTAATTTCAGAAATTGCACAGAATTGAATTATACTTCGTATCTAGCACTTAGCCGATGTTGCTGATCAACCAAAGATGGAAGAAGGCTTGTGTATGGCAATGTATGGGAGTGGTAAATACAAGATAATTCAATTGAATGCAATCTGGAATTGAAGGGCACAAGGATTGACCCAAAACTTGGAAACTGAAGATTTCTGTCCACTGGACAGCAAGTCGGTATTTCGGCCGTAACTTTTTGTCAGTTGCGTTTTTTTCAATTATTCTTTTTTTCTTCGTTTTTGAACGGCTTTTGCTACAACTTTTGTTTTGGGGCCAAGTTCTGGAAACCGACCGAAAAATTCGCACAAAATTCACAAGTGCCGGCTGTTGCAGATTCAATCTGGATTTTTAGGTGAACTTGCACCGCAGATATCTCTTAACTGCCTTGCTGGAATGACGTGAAATTCTACAGATAGATGTACAATGAAGTTTGGAAACTAATGGCGGTGGTCCCACTCAAAAATAATCTCGGAATCAAAAGTTATGACGTTTTTGGTGGCGGCTGCAAAGAAAGGAAAAATCAGCCGAAATTGGAATTAGGGTTTGTGATAGGGGATTTTTTTTTGTTTGGATTTTTTATGGAATCAAGGATATGACCAGCAACTAGACAAAGCTAAAATGGACATAAATTCAATTTAGCAAACCAAAACTAACAGATTGAAAGGCACAACGGGGTTTGGACAGCGGAAATTAACTCTTTTTGTGGGGCAATTTTTCTGGACTATGGGAAATAAAAATCAATCTACTAACTAGGGATACAAAGAATTCCTACCGGTCAACTGAAGTTCTGATACCAACTGATGAGGCGATGGGGTCCCGATCTTCCGATAGGATAATAACTATCGATTTCGGTGGAGATGACTCTTGCGATCCGACTACAACCGTACGAGACGTCACTTGCGCCTTAGCAATCGCTGAACCAACCCCAAGATGTTATCAACCGTGCCAAGAACACGGTTGACCTGACCACGAAGGTCTATTCCTGCATGCAACCGAAGAACACGCAAGAACAAGGATAGTGAGCAACCTGAAACTTGCTAGATATAAAAGTCGCACAAGGATAGTTGAGGTTCTGTAACACGAATCTGTTGGTCTAGCCGACACAAGAGAACGTGCAGTTTGCACAAGGGGCTAAACTGATCTAAACAAAACCTAAGTCCTTGAAACGGAGGCGACGGCTCCTATATAGTGAAAACAACCAGGGGAGGCGTCCCAAAGGGTACACCCTAGGGTTACAAGGCCCATGGGCCCAAGTGGAGGTAGTGCAGCACCCTTTTGACTCGGACTCAGAAACCTACGTGAATTGTTTTGATGATTCCGGCCGGCTCGGATGGAATTTGAAGATGAGGTTGGATCCATTGGAAAGTAGACTTGATAAGCTTTCCATGAAGTACAAGAACGTCCCAAACGGAGTCCGTATGAGGAAGTTATGTCCGTTTAAACTTGCACCATTGCAGCAGTCCGAATCCGATTCTAGTACGTGACCAATGTGGACTCTTTTGACGATTGCGGCCGGTTCGGATAGAATTTGAAGATGAGGTTGGATCCGTTGGAAAGTAGACTTCATAAGCTTTCCATGAAGCACAAGAACGTCCCAAACGGAGTCCGTATGAGGAAGTTATGCCCGTTTGAACTTGGTACCATCGCAGCAGTCCGAGTCTGATTCCAAAACGTGTCCAACTCGAATTCGCGCTTGACGTGGTCCCAAAGTGACGTGGTGACCTCCCTTATTCCTTCCATGCATGTCCAGGACTCCATGTCCCTTTCCTTCATCCTTTCCCAAGTTCTTAAGCACAATTAAATCACTTGCATTAGGTAGCGGTCTATTCTTAGTAACATATGAAGGCTGAAGAAACGAATTCACCTTTAGTTCAATCTTGATATTGGGCGCTATAGTCGTATGTGTTTGTGGCATGGTCACATCATCCTCCCCTTCTTGATAGAAAACCGTCCTCGGTTTTAGCATATGTGTAGCCTCATGTATTGCATGATCTTCATCATAAATGTCGGTACATAATAACAAACGCAACAAACTCTCATTATGTAATATCATAAGTTCTTTGTCAAACAAAGTGAAATCTGTTTGAAACGAACTCACCTGATAATTTAAGTGGTGCGTAGGAGCTCTTGTAATTCGAACAACAAGTATAGCAAATATGATTATATCCATAGGGTGCATGTTCTTATCAGCATGCGCCTAGGCTTCGACTTAGGTGCCAGCTTCCGCTGCCACCCGTTCGAAGGGTAGGGGACGGAGCGCGCGCGCGTCTACTTCAGCTAGGCGCCAGCCTCCGCTGCCACCCGTTCGAAGGGTAGGGGACGGAGCGCGCGCTAGGCCGACTTAGCGCCAGCTTCGCTGCCACCCGTTCGAAGGGTAGGGGACGGAGCGCGCGCGTCTACTTCGACTTAGGCGCCAGCTTCGCTGCCACCCGTTCGAAGGGTAGGGGACGGAGCGCGCGCGTCTACTTCGGCTAGGCGCCAGCCTCTGCTGCCACCCGTTCGAAGGGTAGGGGACGGAGCGCGCGCGTCTACTTCGAACTAGGCGCCAGCCTCCGCTGCCACCCGTTCGAAGGGTAGGGGACGGAGCGAGTGCGCCTAGGCTTCGACTTAGGCGCCAGCTTCCACTGCCACCCGTTCAAGGGGTAGGGGACGGAGCGCGCGCGTCTACTTCGAACTAGGCGCCAGCCTCCGCTGCCACCCGTTCGAAGGGTAGGGGACGGAGCGCGCGCCTAGGCTTCAGCTAGGCGCCAGCCTCCGCTGCCACCCGTTCGAAGGGTAGGGGACGGAGCGCGCGTGCGCGTCTACTTCGAACTAGGCGCCAGCCTCCGCTGCCACCCGTTCGAAGGGTAGGGGACGGAGCGCGCGCGCGTCTACTTCGAACTAGGCGCCAGCCTCCGCTGCCACCCGTTCGAAGGGTAGGGGACGGAGCGCGCGCGTGTCTACTTCGAACAGGCGGGGCGGAGCGCGCACGCCTGAAGGCTTCGACTTAGGCGCCAGCTTCCGCTGCCACCCGTTCGAGGGGTAGGGGACGGAGCGCGCGCGTCTACTTCGAACAGGCGCCAGCCTCCGCTGCCACCCGTTCGAAGGGTAGGGGACGGAGCGCGCGCGTCTACTTCAGCTAGGCGCCAGCCTCCGCTGCCACCCGTTCGAAGGGTAGGGGACGGAGCGCGCGCGCGTCTACTTCAACTAGGCACCTTCCATCCCAGACCTCGGGCTCCCCAACCACAAGCTTGGAGAAATTCACAGGCCGCAGGGGACGGAGGGGGCCAAAGGACTCGGCGACATGGCTTCGGCCCTGTGAAGCCCTTCACCATGAGAGGCTCTTGTTGTAGGGGTGGCCCCCACCTAAGCCCAGCAAGCCTGTTAGGAGGTTATAAGAGCCAGAGTAACATGTGTAATGACATAAGTGCCCCAAATGGGGATGTACGGATGTAAGGGCATAACTGTAAAAGCATACTCCATGTGAATATATATATCAGGATGAGGGGGAGGGTGAGACAGAACACTCCCACCTCTCCACTACCATCTCTCTCTGTTTGGTCAGTAACCACAACACCCGCCATCAAGAAAAATTCAGCAACCTCGTACCGTGATCAACCACGTTCTGATACCAAGATGATTCGGATCCACCTAGCGAGCTAGCTGAACCCCGTTGCTTTGGACCTGATCTTTCACGATATGCCTTATTGGATGCCCTCTCCAAGATAAGCCTTCTCCCACGCACACTGTAGCACGTGAACGAAGGGTAGAGAAACCGAAGTTTCAGCGAGTAGAATCCAACACCACAATTGGATTCAACACACCAAGAGCAATTCCTCGATGGAAATCTCAAGAACACACCAACAATGGCCACCAAACCATGATGATTTTCTGGTTTCTATTTCTCAAATCATAACATGAGTTACAATGGGGCTAAGGCCCTGGCCTTATATTGGTGCACAATGCACGGACTTGACTAAAACTCACACACAACTCGGCCTAAGGCCGAAACAAACTCCAATACGAACTAAAAAGTAAATACCTAAATTGGTACCTCTGAATTCTCACTTAATTTGCGATCTGACTATGAGGATTTCGTGGCTGGCACCTTGTCCATTGTGTGGGGCTTCGAAATAGCTTTCCAACGAGTCCAAGAACGCCCAAATCGGACTCCGATTGTGAAAGTTATGGACATTTTAGTATCGATCTTGCCTGGTGTCCCAATCCGAGTCCGAATCGGTTTCAAATCTTTATATGTTTTGTTTTCTTGTTCAAGGGGCTTCCAAATCCGTTTGGAACCTGAAAAGGAGTCCTTCTCAACCTTTAGAAAGCCATGGTGTGGTCGGATTTTATCCTTACTTGCATTGCAATACTCGAACTCTTTATGTTTGTCAAGTCTCGCGCGTCTCTCCGGACAGCTCGTGCAGCATCCAATGAAATTGCCATAACTTTGTGTAGGAAGCTCCAATCAAGTGCCGTTTGATTCGTTGGAAAATAGACTTCATTAGCTTTCCAAATATGTCTCTTGTGCACATCAGAAACCTCAGAATTGGTATTCAAAGCTTCTTAAACATTATGCATAGAACTGCAAGCACTAACCAAAGTTGTAGTGCTACTTGGTGCCACATCATCCTCCCCTCCTTGAAGCAAAGCCATCCTCGGCTTTGGGGTAATCTTGGGAGCCTGCTTCTTCTTGGCTGTAATTTCTTCATCAACATGAATAGCACTCTCAATTTTGGTTTCAACACATGCATCTTTCCCCATGTACAAAAGTGTATGTGTTGGACCTGCCCGTGCGTAGCATTGCGATCATATTGCCATGGTCTTCCCAACAATAACCCACATGCATCCATTGGAACTACGTCGTAATCCACTTTGTCAACATAGTCACCAACAACAAAGCGGAACACGTACCTTGTGACTTATCTAGAATCTTCGGAGTTGTGTAGCCACTCCACATGATGTGGTTCAGGATGCCTCCACGTGGACAACCCTAAAGCACACACCAAATATTTGCTAATCACATTGGTATGACTTCCACCATTAATGATCAACTTGCATGCTTTATCTTTGATCTTGCACTCCGCTTGGAAAACACTCCACCGCTGTCCTTTGGTTTCAGTTTCTTTACTTTGCACCGTTCGGACCAAAAGATTAACACCATTCAATTCTGGATCACAATAGACAACATCCTCATTGGAATCGTCAGATTTTTCGCTTTTAGAATCATTACTAGAACTTGTTGAAATATAGCCATCTTTAGTGAAAAGCATTCTTCGTTGATTTGGGCAATCACGCATCATATGACCCCTTCCCTTGCACTTGAAACACTCAATTTCTCTAGCACAAGCATTAGAAGGCAAACTAGAATCAGTTTTAGTTGCTTCTTTACCTCTGTTGCTTGCCTCCTTTGAAAGAGCACCATTTGAGCGGCTTGATGCCGCCACTTTGGAGTGTGAACCCACATCATCGCCTTGCTGTAATGAACGCCTCCATGACTTTGTTTGAGTGTTAGCATGTCCACCCTTGGCTTGTTTGCGCTTCAATTGTTCTTCAGCTTGATGCACCAAGTCTTGAATGTTGTAGTAATGGACCATCTCCACCCTATCTTGCACATCCTCATTCAACCCATTAAAGAAACGTGCCTTAATAGCCTCATCATGCTCCTCTATCCCTGTACGGATCATCAACATCTCCATCTCTTTATAATTTTCATCAACACTGGAATTACCTTGACGTAGTTGTTGTAGCCGGTTGTACAAGGTCCTCGTGTAGTGTGCCGGGACAAAACGCCGCCTCAAAATATTCTTCAATTGTACCCAAGTATCCGGACGAGCTCCTACGCGACACAATTGGTTCCACCAAACAAGAGCATATCCGGTGAACTGAATTATCGCCAACCGAATATTCTTATCCTCAGTATAGTGATGGCAGTCAAAAATTTGTTCGACAAGCATCTCCCAATCCAAGTACTCCTCCAGTTCAGCTTTACCATAAAGCGATGGGATTGAAATTTTTATCCGCCCAATTCCATCATCGCGCCAACACGCTGAGCAAACCCAACACCATCATGCATATCTCTACCATGGGCAGCACCTCTACCACGCATGTTCCTACCACGATCAGCACGCGCGTAGTCCCAAGCATGGCACGGTTGTGAAGCAAAGCCCGCTGCACCATCAAAGACCTCTTCGTTTCGTTGTCTTCATATGGTGGGCGCCGTTCGGGATATTGAGGTCCCGTTCAGCATGCTGAAATTGTGGGGGCTGGTTGCATAGCGCCTGCGTCAAAGCATCAATTCGCGCCCCCAAATCATCAACCTTGCCTTCAAGCTTGCCGGTGACAACTTAAGAAGTAGTCACGTGTCGCTTCAAACCCGTGTCGCACCTCGGGCTGCAAAGACGCCGCATATTGGGGCACCTCCCCGATTGGCTCGGCATGATTATCTCGCGCCTTGCCATCTTCAATCTTCACAGAACCCGCCATCAAGAAAAATTCAGCAACCTCGTACCGTGATCAACCACGCTCTGATACCAAGATGATACGTATCCACCTAGCGAGCTAGCTGAAACCCGTTGCTTTGGCCCTGATCTTTCACGATACGCCTTATTGGATGCCCTCTTCAAGATAAGCCGTCTCCCACGCACACCGTAGCACGTGAACGAAGGGTAGAGAAACCGAAGTTTCAGCGAGTAGAATCCAACACCACAATTGGATTCAACACACCAAGAGCAATTCCTCGATGGAAATCTCAAGAACACACCAACAATGGCCACCAAACCATGGTGATTTTCTGGTTTCGATTTCTCAAATCATAACCTGAGTTACAATGGGGCTAAGGCCCTAGCCTTATATTGGTGCACAATGCACGGCCTTGACTAAAACTCACGCACAACTTCGCCTAAGGCCGAAACAAACTCCAATACGAACTAAAACGGAAATACCTAAACTATTACCTCTGTATTCTCTCTTAATATGCGATCGGACTATGAGGATTTCGTGGCTGGCACCTTATCCATTGTGTGGGGCTTCAAAAAAGCTTTCCAACGAGTCCAAGAACTCCCAAATCGGACTCCGTTTGTGGAAGTTACGGACGTTTTAGTATCGGTCTTGCCAGCTGTCCCAATCCGAGTCTGAATCGGTCTCAAATCTTTATATGTTTTGTTTTCTTGTTCAAGTGGCTTCCAAATCCATTTGGAACCTGAAAAGGAGTATTTCTCAACCTTTATAAAGCCATGGTGTGGTCGGATTTTATCCTTACTTGCATTGCAATACTCGAACTCTTTATGTTTGGCAAGTCACACGCGTCTCTCCGGACAGCTCGTGCAGCATCCAATGAAATTGCCTTAACTTTGTGTAGGAAGCTCCAAATCAAGTGCCATTTGATTCGTAGGAAAATAGACTTCATTAGATTTTCAAATATGTCTCTTGTGCGCATTAGAAACCTCAGAATTAGTATTCAAAGCTTCTTGAACATTATGCATAGAACTGCAAACACTAACCAAAGTTGTAGTGCTACTTGGTGCCACTCACCAAATGTTTAAACAAACAGGTGCTTTTGTTTCTTAAGGAGTTTCCTTTAATTGATATGAACATGGAATACTACCTCATTCTAGTATTTTATGTATTCTTAGGTATGACTCATTGGAGACTTGGGAGAGCAAAAGGGAAGAGCTCAATTCAAACTCGGATTCAATTCGGATTCGGTGCGGGACAACCTGACAGGCAATTACTAAAAAGGCCATAACTTTCACAAACAGAGTCCGATTCAGGTGTTCTTGTACTCGTTCTGCAATTCAAGGTCATGCCGTCATTCCATTAGGAATTGGGTACTTGGCGTTTGTCATTTGTGGTCTCGCGACGAATAATTATCCTGTTTGTTTTGGGCGTATTCTGAAGAGTTGAGGGTTCGTGCTTTGGCGCTAGAGTTCTGGTCACGAGGAGGATCCACCTAATCCGGAGGTGCTGGTTACGTGGACCGAGTACACTCGGTTGCGCGAGATGCTACAAAAATAACTTCATGATAGTGACAATGGCGTGCGCGATGAGCTCGTGGAAGTTCAATCTGGACTGAACACCCTCGGGGAGGAGGTCACACAATTGCGTACGACCATCAACAATAACTTTCTGGAGCTGCGTGCCATTTTCGCACACCACAATCTACGTGGGGGTGCACCAGCTAATGATACAAGTGTGCACGGCCCTTTGGTCGTTCTGCATAAGGAGACCGAGGAGGAGCGTGCTATTCGTCTGGATGAGGAGCGACGTCAGCGACAGGCGCGTCGCATGGCCGTGTCTCCAATGTCGGGATGGCAGCCGCGGCACACCCTAGGCACATGGGCCTGGCCAAGGCAACGGTGGCTAGGGTGGAGGTGCACCACAGGGTGCCCACGGAGGAGGTGCGCATCATGCACCTCGTAGCTGGGCTGACGCGTTCGAGCGCCAGGATGACGATTTCCCCGTCAACGACTACGATGACTGACAGCGCCACCACCGCAACAACGTGCGGCATCCTCGCCACGACGACGCCGAGGATCTTGTCGCTAAGCCCAAATTTAATCTTCCTATATTTTCAGGTGGTACAGATGTGGAACAATACCTCACTTGGGAGCTGAAAGTTGATAAGTTATTTCGGATGAACAACTATTCCAATGAGAGAAGCTGTTGTTTGCGTCCGTTGGCTTGTATGATTATGCCACACATTGTTGGGAGTAGTTCATCTGTAAGCACATGGAGCGCCTTGAATTGCCGATTATCACCTGGGAGCAGATGAAGCAGCATTTGCGGGCACGCTTTGTACTCGCCACTACAAGTGCTCACTATTTGAGAAGTTGACAGAGCTGCGACAAGGTATGAAATCAATTGATGAATATCATAAAGAAATTGAGACTATCATGATACATGCAGATGTCCGCGAGAATGAAGAACAGACCATGGCGAGAATTCTAGCTGGCATGAATCATGTTGTCAAACGCATTGTCAATCACCATCCCTATAATGATATGATTGAGTTGCTGCACCAAGCACGTGAAGCCGAGAGACAAGTGATTGAAGACGCACGGTTCGCTGCCCGGTCACGATCTTCATCTAGTCCGGGACAGCCATATAACAACAGCCAACCAAACAAGAGCACTTCGGCTGCAAGTAATTCGGCGATGCGCAGTTCCGCATGTAAGAAGCTGGAGAGTACACCATCACCGGTGCGTCGACCTATGGCTTCTGCTGCTAGTGCGACCTCGTCTATGGGGTCAACAGGCCGTTCACGTAACATTATTTGCCACAAGTGTAAGGGCGTTGGCCATTTTCAGAGGGACTGCCCAAATGTCAGAACTATGCTTATCACAGAGGATGGCGGTTATGTTTCAGCTAGTGATGATGAGTCGCCTAATGCACAGGCAGTCTTGGACACTGATGACATAGAACAATGTGAGTGCGATCATGAGTTTCCAAACACTAAGCAGTATTCCATTGTTTGCACGCCCAAGGTGCTTTGTGTGATGCCATCGCCATCACTCGAACAGCGGTGCAATTTGTTTCAGACATGGGCAAAGCTTGATAAGGGTAAGGTGTGCAAGGTGATTATTGATAAGTTGGGTTTGAAGTATTTGCCACATCCGCGTCCTTATCATGTGCAATGGTTGAGCGACAAAGAGGAAGTAAAGGCGAACTATATGGTGTGTGTGACATTTTCTATTGGGAAGTACACCGATACTGTGGACTGTGATGTTGTGCCTATGACGGCGTGTCACTTGCTCTTGGGACGGCCATGGCAATATGACCGTTCCACTGTTCACGATGGGTGTACAAATCGTTACACATTTCGATGGAACAATGTGGATGTCATCTTGAAGCCGCTTACACCGCAACAGATTGTTAATTTCTCCATGCAGAAAATTGATATGCACGTTGAGAGTGCAAAAGAGCGAGAGAACCATCTGAGTAGTAACAAGAAACATGAGGGAGAGAAGAATTTAGTGATGTTAGCCACCAAATCACAGATGAGAGAATTCAACGAGGATCCTAATTTGGTGCACGTCGTGCTGCTGTACAAAGATGCATTGCTTTCGACTAACGACATAACTACTCTTCCTAGTCGTGTTGTTTCTGTTTTGCAGGATTTCAGCGACGTCTTTCCAAAGGAGGTACCAGCGGGGCTACCACCAATACGCGGGATAGAACATAAGATGACTTGATTCCAGGAGCGTCGCTGCCGAACCGACCACCATACCGCACCAATCCCGAGGAGACAAAGGAAATTCAGAAACAAGTACAAGAGCTTCTCTCCAAAGGGTATGTCCGTGAAAGCTTAAACACTTGTGCTGTTCCTGTTATTTAGTTCCTAAGAAAGATGGTTCATGGCGTATGTGCGTAGATTGTCGAGCGATTAATAATATCACAATTCGATATCGTCATCCTATACCTCGCTTAGATGATATGCTAGACGAATTGAGTGGTGTTGTTATTTTCTCTAAGATAGATTTGCGCAGTGGTTACCATCAAATTAGAATGCATGAAGGGGATGAGTGGAAAACAGCCTTTAAAACGAAATTTGGGTTGTACGAGTGGTTAGTCATGTCTTTTGGTTTAACTAATGCACCTAGTACATTCATGCGCTTAATGAATCATGTTTTAAGGTATTTTATTGGTAAATTTGTGGTTGTGTACTTTGATGATATTTTGATTTACAGTCGCACTAAATCTGAACACATAGACCATCTTAGACAAGTTCTACATGTTTTGCGTGAGAATAGATTATTTGGTAACTTAGAGAAGTACACTTTTTGCAAAGATCGAGTCATCTTTTTGGGCTATGTTGTTTCTGCAAAGGGAGTTGAAGTAGATGAGTCTAAAATTGAAGCGATTAAAAATTGGCCAACTCCTGTGAACGTAAGTCAGATTAGGAGCTTTCATGGTCTTGCTGGTTTTTATCGGTGTTTTGTGAAGGATTTTAGCACCGTCGCTGCCCCTTTGAATGAACTTACTAAAAAGGGTGTTGAATTTGTGTGGGGGTAGCGCAAGAAAATGCTTTTGCTGAACTTAAGAGACGCTTGACTGAAGCACCGTTGCTTGTTTTACCTGATTTCACTAAAAATTTTGAAATTGAGTATGATGCTAGTGGATTGGGTATTGGCGGGGTTTTAATGCAAGAGGGTAGACCGGTAGCTTATTTTAGTGAGAAACTGAATGGTGCTCAATTGAATTATCCAGTCTATGAAAAAGAGCTTTATGCGTTAGCGCGTGCGTTAGAAACTTGGCAACACTATTTATAGCCTAAAGTGTTTATTATTCATTCTGATCATGAGGCTTTGAAGTATTTAAAGGGCCAAGCAAACCTGAACCGTAGACATGCCAAATGGGTCGAATTCATTGAGTCGTTTCCTTACATTGTGAAATATAAGAAGGGAAAGGAAAATGTGGTAGCTGATACTCTTTCTAGGAAAAGTGTGCTTTTAACTCAATTAGGAGTGCACGTTCCTGGTTTAGCGAGTGTGCGCCCTTATGCACATTGCAAAGAGGGAAAAGGCTGGGATAAATTTCACATCCATGATGGGTTTTTATTTCGCACTAACAAATTATGCGTTCCAGAATCCTCCGTGCGTTTGCTATTACTGCAGGAATCACATGTAGGTGGATTGATGGGACATTTTGGATGTGAGAAGACATTGTCTATGCTGAGCGATCACTTTTATTGGCCTAAGATGAGGCGAGATGTGGAGAGGTATGTGCAGCGATGCATCACTTGCCACAAAGCGAAATCGAAGTTGCATCCACATGATTTGTATACCCCTTTACCTGTTCCCAATGCCCCATGGGAGGATATTAGTTTGGATTTTATTTTAGGACTGCCTAGAACTAAGAGGGGAGTGATTCTATTTTTGCCTGATACGGGGAGGGGTCCCGATCTTCTCGGCGAGGAACCGTGGATAGTTGATGCGAAGTAGACGATGTCGCTAGTTGAACACTCGCGCCAATGCACGAACCCTCAACTCTTCGGAATATGCTCAAAACACACCGGATAATTGTTCGTCGCGAGACCACAAACGATGAACGCCAAGTCCCCAATTCCCAATGGAACGACGGCTTGACCTTGAATTGCAGAACGAACCATGGATTGCCTAGTTCTCTCTCAAAGTCCTCGCATGAACTCCGGTATTGAAAGAACAAGCAATAGCTATGTTTCAATCTTATGCATAAAATTGGTCTCCCCTAAAGATACAAGGCTTATATAGCCCCTTGGGACGTCCATATGGTCCCCAAACCAAGTACAACTCAACCCTATATGGTTTGGATGCGAAATCTCACAAAAAAGGAAACTATATTTTTCACCTGTCATATTGTTTCGGTCATAAATTTGCATCCGTGATGAATTTGAAGGTGGGACTAGATCCATTGCGTAGCAGTTGAAATTATCTTTCCAACGAGTACAAGAACACCTGAATCGGACTCTGTTTGTGAAAATTATGGCCTTTTTAGTAACTGCATGTCAGGCTATCCCGAACCGAATCCGAATTGAACTCTGAGTTGAATCCGAGTTTGAATTGGGTTGAGCACGTGGGAAGTCCGAATTTGGCTTGAAATTCTTGTCCAAAACTTGGGCTATATAAGTCCTTGGGCTTCCGCATTGTATTACTTGTGGCTTCACTTATGGCGTCCATCTCAGAATGTGCATGACCACCAATAGGAGAAGATGTATAAGTGTTAGGGATGCCCTCATCATCCTCCCCCTCTTGAAAAGGCGTCGTCCTCAACGCTGGATCGTCACCCCCAACGAAAGGTGATAAATCAGCGACATTGAACGTAGAGCTCACGCCATAGTCATCGCCGGAAAGCTTTATCTTGTAGGCATTGTCGTTGATCTTCGCAAGCACCTTGAAAGGCCTATCACCAGGGGGTAGTAACTTAGACTTGCGACGTTCCGGAAAACGATCCTTGCAGTAGTGTACCCAAACCAAATCACCCAGTTGAAAAACTATCTTCTTCCTTTTCTTGTTCGCCTTCTCAGCATAGTACTTGACCTTGCGCTCTATCACTTCTTTTGTCTTGAGATGCAATTTCTTCACATATTCAGCTCGCTTGGACGCCTCCATATGAGTATGGTGTTGACTAGGAAGCGGCAACAAATCAAGCGGCGTAAAGGGCTTGAAACCATAAACTACCTCAAATGGGCACATCTGCGTAGTGGAATGCACGGCCCGATTATAAGCGAATTCCACGTGCGGCAAACAATCCTCCCACTCGCGCAGATTCTTCTTGATCATGGTCCAGAGTAGCATCAAAAGTGTGCGGTTCACCACCTCTGTTTGACCACCAGTTTGGGGATGACAAGTTGTACTGAATAACAGCATCGTCCCCAGTTTACCCCAAAGCGTCTTCCAGAAGTAGCTCATGAACTTCATGTGGCGATCCGACACAATAGTACGTGGCACGCCATGTAGCCTCACGATCTCTCTGAAAAACAAGTCAGCAATATGCGACGCATTGTCGCTCTTGTGGCACTGAATAAAGTGTGCCATCTTCGAAAAACGATCCACAACGACAAAAACAGAATCACTCCCCCTCTTAGTTCTAGGCAATCCTAAAACAAAATTCATACTAATATCCTCCCATGGGGCATTGGGAACATGATGAGGACATCCTTTCCATGCATACAACCATGCCAACTCCACATCAAACTGAAACTATGATACAAGGACCAATGACTAGAGCGCGAGCACGTCAACTTAACCATCAGGTGAATGCGTTCCTAAGTTTGCATACAAATGTTTCAAAGAATGGAATACTACTTAATTCTTGTGATGATTTAATTGTCCTTAGGAACCATGGGGAAGAACCACATGAGCTCAAGTATAGAAGTGGAACCATCAAGCGCAAACCAAGTCTTGTTCATGAGTTTGACTCGGATTCGGCCTTGTTGACAGCGCCTACTTCAAACGGCCATAACTTTTGATCCAGAAGGTTTCTTGGGGCCCGTGAGTACTCGTTGGAAAGCTCTTGAAGTCTACTTTCAGATGGATCCAGCCTCACCTCCAAATTCCATTTGAGTCGACCAGAAACTGCAAAACAATTCACGTTGCTTTTCCAGTCCGAGTCAAAGTGGGCCTTGGGCCTTGTAATTCGAGTCCTATTTGGCTTCCTTGTGTTTTGGCCGACCCTCCACCTTCCGTGACCCTTAAATAGGCAGCCGCACCCTCTTCTAGGGTTTGGGTTTTGTTTAGACTAAGTTAGCATTTGCTGCTTTGCCTTGTACTCGCGCGTGTCGGCTAGACCGCCCGAATACTTGTCTTCGGAACCCCACCATTTTCTGTTTTTCGATTGAATCTTACATCGTTATTTGCAATTGAGTTGTTGTTCATCTTGTTCTTGCTTGTTCTTCGATTGCTTGCAGGAACAAGAACACTCGTGGTTAGGTTGATCGTGCGCCGACAAGGTCACGAACAATCTCTGGAGTTGGTGTATCGATCGCTAAGGCACAGCATCCTTGGATGGTTGTAGTCGGGTCGTCAACGTCATCTCCGTCCCCAATCGAATCTACCACTCTCATCGAAAGATCGGGACCCCTAGTCCTATCATCTGGCTATGAGGATTTCATGGCTGGCACCTTGTCCATTGTGTGGGGCTTCGAAATAGCTTTCCAACGAGTCCAAGAACGCCCCAATCGGACTCCGTTTGTGAAAGTTATGGACGTTTTAGTATCGGTCTTGCCAGCTGTTCCAATCCTAGTCCGAATCGGTTTCAAATCTTTATATGTTTTGTTTTCTTGTTCAAGAGGCTTCCAAATCCGTCTGGAACCTGAAAAAGGAGTCCTTCTCAAACTTTAGAAGGCCATGGTGTGGTCGGATTTTATCCTAACTTGCATTGCAATACTCGAACTATTTATGTTTGGCAAGTCTCGCGCGTCTCTCCGGACAGCTCGTGCAGCATCCAATGAAATTGCCATAACTTTGTGTAGGAAGCTCCAAATCAAGCGCCGTTTGATTCGTTGGAAAATAGACTTCATTACCTTTCCAAATATGTCTCTTGTCCACATTAGAATCCTCAGAATTGGTATTCGAAGCTTCTCAAACATTATGCACAGAACTGCAAGCACTAACCAAAGTTGTAGTGCTACTTGGTGCCACATCATCCTCCCCTCCTTGAAGCAAAGCCGTCCTCGGCTTTGGGGTATTCTTGGGAGCTTGCTTCTTCTTAGCTGTAATTTCCTCATCAACATGAATAGCACTCTCCAATTTTGGTTTCAACACATGCTTCTTTCCCCCATGTACAAAAGTGTATGTGTTGGACCGGCCCTCATGCGTAGCATTGCGATTATATTGCCATGGTCTTACCAACAATAACCCACATGCATCCATTGGAACTACGTCGCAATCCACCTTGTCAACATAGTCACCAACAACAAACGGAACACGTACCTTGTGAGTTATCTCTTGTCTTCCGGAGTTGTGTAGCCACTCCACATGATGTGGTTGAGGATGCCTCCACATGGACAACCCTAAAGCATGCACCAAATCTTTGCTAATCACATTGGTATGCCTTCCACCATCAATGATCAACTTGCATGCTTTATCTTTGATCTTGCACTCCGCTTGGAAAACACTCCACCGCTGTCCTTTGGTTTCAGCTTCTTTACTTTGCACCTTTCGGACCAAAGGATTAACACCATTCAATTCTGGATCACAATAGACAACATCCTCATTGGAATCGTCAGATTTTTCGCTTTCAGAATCACTACTAGAACTTGTTGAAATATAGCCATCTTTAGTGGAAAAGCACTCTTCGTTGATTTGGGCAATCACGCATCGTATCACCCCTTCCCTTGCACTTGAAACACTCAATTTCTCTAGCACAAGCATTAGAAGGCAAACTAGAATCCGTTTTAGTTGCTTCTTTACCTCTGTTGCTTGCCTCCTTTGAAAGAGCACCATTTGAACGGCTTGATGCCGCCACTTTGGAGTGTGAACCCACATCATCGCCTTGCTGTAATGAACGCCTCCATGACTTTGTTTGAGTGTTAGCATGTCCACCCTTGGCTTGTTTGCGCTTCAATTGTTGTTCAGCACGTTCAGCTTGACGCACCAAGTCTTGAATGTTGTAGTAATGGACCATCTCCACCCTATCTTGCACATCCTCATTCAACCCGTTAAAGAAACGTGCCATAGTAGCCTCATCATGCTCCTCTGTCCCTGTACGGATCGTCAACATCTCCATCTCTTTATAACATTCATCAACACTAGAGTTACCTTGACGTAGTTGTTGTAGCCGGTTGTACAAGGTCCTCGTGTAGTGTGCCGGGACAAAACGCCGCCTCAAAATATTCTTCAATTGTACCCAAGTATCCGGACAAGCTCCTACGTGACACAATTGGTTCCACCAAACAAGAGCATATCCGGTGAACTCAATTGTCGCCAACCGAATCATCTTATCCAAGTATAGTGATGGCTGTCAAAAATTTGTTCGACACGCATCTCCCAATCCAAGTACTCCTCCGGTTCAGCTTTACCATTAAATGATGGGATAGAAATTTTTATCCGCCCAATTCCATCATCCACGGCAACACGCTGAGCAAACCCAACACCATCATGCATACCTCTACCATGGATGGGCAGCACCTCTACCACGCATGTCCCTACCACGATCAGCACCGCGGTAGTCCCGAGCATGGCACGGTTGTGGAGCAAGGCCCGCTGCACCATCAAAGACCTCTTCGTGTTCGTCGTCTTCATATGGTGCACGCCGTTCGGGATAATGAGGTCCCCGTTCAGCATGCTGAAATTGTGGTGGCTGGTTGCGTAGCGCCTCCGTCAAAGCATCAATTCGCGCCCCCAAATCATCAGCCTTGCCTTCAAGCTTCCGGTGACAACTTAAGAAGTAGTCACGTGTCGCTTCAAGCCCGTGTCGCACCTCGGGCAGCAAAGACGCCGCATATTGGGGCACCTCCCTGATTGGCTCGGCATGATTATGTCGCGCCTTGCCATCTTCAATCTTCATAGAACCCGCCATCAAGAAAAATTCGGCAACCTCGTACCGTGATCAACCACGCCCTGATACCGAGATGATACGGATCCACCTAGCGAGCTAGCTGAACCCCGCTGCTTTGGCCCTGATCTCTCACGATACGCCTTATTGGATGCCCTCTCCAAGATAAGCCTTCTCCCACGCACACCGTAGCACGTGAACGAAGGGTAGAGAAATTGAAGTTTCAGCGAGTAGAATCCAACACCACAATTGGATTCAACACACCAAGAGCAATTCCTCGATGGAAATCTCAAGAACACACCAACAATGGCCACCAAACCATGATGATTTTCTGGTTTCAAATTCTCAAATCATAACCTGAGTTACAATGGGGCTAAGGCCCTGGCCTTATATTGGTGCACAATGCACGGCCTTGACTAAAACTCACACACAACTTGGGCTAAGGCCGAAACAAGCTCCAATACGAACTAAAAAGGAAATACCTAAACTGTTACCTCTGAATTCTCTCCTAATTTGCGATCTGACTATAAGGATTTCATGGCTGGCACCTTGTCCATTGTGTGGGGCTTCGAGATAGCTTTCCAACGAGTCCAAGAACGCCCAAATCGGACTCCATTTGTGAAAGTTATGGACGTTTTAGTATCAGTCTTGCCAGCTTTCCCAATCCGAGTCCGAATCGGTTTCAAATCTTTATATGTTTTGTTTTCTTGTTCAAGGGCTTCCAAATCCGTTTGGAACCTGAAAAGGAGTCCTTCTCAACCTTTAGAAGGCCATGGTGTGGTCGGATTTTATCCTAACTTGCATTGCAATACTCGAACTATTTATGTTTGGCAAGTCTCGCGCGTCTCTCCGGACAGCTCGTGCAGCATCCAATGAAATTGCCATAACTTTGTGTAGGAAGCTCCAAATCAAGCGCCGTTTGATTCGTTGGAAAATAGACTTCATTGCCTTTCCAAATATGTCTCTTGTGCACATTAGAATCCTCAGAATTGGTATTCGAAGCTTCTCAAACATTATGCACAGAACTGCAAGCACTGACCAAAGTTGTAGTGCTACTTGGTGCCACATCATCCTCCCCTCCTTGAAGCAAAGCCGCCTCGGCTTTGGGGTATTCTTGGGAGCTTGCTTCTTCTTGGCTGTAATTTCTTCATCAACATGAATAGCACTCTCAATTTTGGTTTCAACACATGCATCTTTCCCCATGTACAAAAGTGTATGTGTTGGACCAGCCCTCATGCGTAGCATTGCGATCATATTGCCATGGTCTTCCCAACAATAACCCACATGCATCCATTGGAACTACGTCGCAATCCACCTTGTCAACATAGTCACCAACAACAAACGGAACACGTACCTTGTGAGTTATCTCTTGTCTTCCGGAGTTGTGTGGCCACTCCACATGATGTGGTTGAGGATGCCTCCATGTGGACAACCCTAAAGCATGCACCAAATCTTTGCTAATCACATTGGTATGCCTTCCACCATCAATGATCAACTTGCATGCTTTATCTTTGATCTTGCACTCCGCTTGGAAAACACTCCACCGCTGTCCTTTGGTTTCAGTTTCTTTACTTTGCACCTTTCGGACCAAAGGATTAACACCATTCAATTCTGGATCACAATAGACAACATCCTCATTGGAATCGTCAGATTTTTCGCTTTCAGAATCACTACTAGAACTTGTTGAAATATAGCCATCTTTAGTGGAAAAGCACTCTTCGTTGATTTGGGCAATCACGCATCGTATCACCCCTTCCCTTGCACTTGAAACACTCAATTTCTCTAGCACAAGCATTAGAAGGCAAACTAGAATCCGTTTTAGTTGCTTCTTTACCTCTGTTGCTTGCCTCCTTTGAAAGAGCACCATTTGAACGGCTTGATGCCGCCACTTTGGAGTGTGAACCCACATCATCGCCTTGCTGTAATGAACGCCTCCATGACTTTGTTTGAGTGTTAGCATGTCCACCCTTGGCTTGTTTGCGCTTCAATTGTTGTTCAGCACGTTCAGCTTGACGCACCAAGTCTTGAATGTTGTAGTAATGGACCATCTCCACCCTATCTTGCACATCCTCATTCAACCCGTTAAAGAAACGTGCCATAGTAGCCTCATCATGCTCCTCTGTCCCTGTACGGATCGTCAACATCTCCATCTCTTTATAACATTCATCAACACTAGAGTTACCTTGACGTAGTTGTTGTAGCCGGTTGTACAAGGTCCTCGTGTAGTGTGCCGGGACAAAACGCCGCCTCAAAATATTCTTCAATTGTACCCAAGTATCCGGACAAGCTCCTACGTGACACAATTGGTTCCACCAAACAAGAGCATATCCGGTGAACTCAATTGTCGCCAACCGAATCATCTTATCCAAGTATAGTGATGGCTGTCAAAAATTTGTTCGACACGCATCTCCCAATCCAAGTACTCCTCCGGTTCAGCTTTACCATTAAATGAGGCCCCTACCTAAGCCCAGCAGGCCTGTTAGGAGGTTATAAGAGCCAGAGTAACATGTGTAATGACATAAGTGCCCCTAATGGGGATGTACGGATGTAAGGGCATAACTGTAAAAGCATACTCCATGTGAATATATATATCAGGATGAGGGGGAGGGTGAGACAGAACACTCCCACCTCTCCACTAACATCTCTCTCTCTGTTTGGTCAGTAACCACAACAGTTGGCGCTGTCCGTGGGGAGGACAAGGACAAGCCTGAAGACCGAAGAAGGATGCGGAGGTCTTCCCACGCACCCTCCGAAGTATAAACAAGATGCGGAGGTCTTCCCTTCGCGTTCGGCGGCAGGTAACACCAGGAATAAAGTACAACTTGGTTTCATTGTAAAAGCAAAGGGGTTACAGGGTTACAAGCATAAGAACCAGTACATCATCCCCCCGCCCTACCCGACCAACCGCTCAGCCTTGGCGCGGTGCGGACGAACCCGTGCCGTCGTCGCCGTGACGTTGAAGGACTCCTTCGAGCCAGCGGAGGAGGTCCCCCTCCCCATGCAGCGTCTGCTGCACGGCGACCCTCGCTGCATCTTCCCCGAAGCGGCCCCAGATCCGTTGATGGAAGTTCTGCAGGCTAGGCCCGATGGAGCGAATGGCGTCCGACATAACCTCTGGTCGGCCGGGAGGATCCAGTTGAGGATTCGCCAGCTCATGGGTATGTCTACACCCACGAGTGTGAAGAAGGGCGAGGGCGAAGCACGCACCAAGATAGCCGCAGTGCTCGCCAAAGGTTCTGGCGCCGCGAAGAGCAACGCCTGCCCCCTCCTCGATCAACCCGAGCGTCTCCGACAGGGCCTCCGGCCCGTGCGTAGTGTCCGGCACTCTGACGCACAGATCTCGGAGGGCCTGGTTCAGAGACTCCATGGCCCGCCACGCCGACATGGACGCATTTTCCAAGACGCGGCTATTCCTTGCAGCAGACTCCGCCAGCTGGGCTTTCTCCCCTTCTAGGACGGCGATCTGCTGCAGGAAGGCGGCGTGCTCCTCAGCCGCGGCGCATTTGGCTTCCGTGGCCTCGAGTTGTGCGGCCGCCATGGCGCCCTCCAGCGCGCGAAGCTCTTCATCCTTCGCTGCAAGAGCATTGTGTGCTTCACGAAGGCTGGCTTCCAGAGCCCTCCGCTCCCGAACACGGGCCTCGTCAAAGGACCGGCTGAGGGCAAGCGTCTGGCAAAAACAACACGTCAGCAGGCGCCCAGCAATACCTTACAAGCTGAAGCGCACATATTTACCCTCATCTCGGAGGCCTGCAGCGCGAGCGCTAGGAGTTCCCCCTCGCATGACGACAACATCTCTCGGTCAAGGCCGTTGTCGGCACGCTCTGCGGCTGCGGTGAGGACGCGAAGTGTCTCCAGGCGAGGGAGGAAGTCCGAGCGAGCGAGCCCCGGCCCCAACGCGCCAGGATTTACCAAGGCCGCGGCCACATCAACAGCAACAGACACCTGCGGGGCACCCTGCACAAGGCTTTGGACTTCGCGCACACCTCCGTTGCTCGATCCTTCGCCACGTCCGGGAGACTTCGTCTCGCCTGATGTTGACAGAATGAGCGAGCAGATCGGAGAGAGTCTCGCGAAGTCATGTGAAGAGAGGGACTCACGCCTACCTCCTGCGCCTCTCGTCGCGGTAGGAAGTGGCACCGGTTCGACTGCCAAGTGGGAGGCGGGCGCCTCGGTGGTCGGCGAGGAGGTCTTCTCGGCCGCGCCAGACGCCGTAATCCCGCGACAAGGCCCTGCAACGGCGTATCGACCCCTCGCTGGCGGCGGGGACTGCGTCCGAGGGCGTTTCGCCTGCGGCGGCACAAGCGATTCTTCCGCGACAACACCAGCTACGGTTCCCGTCGCCCCCACGGTTTCCTCCGTAGGGGGCGCGTCCTCACCGGCCGCTGCGGTTGATAACACACCATCAACCGTGGTTTTCTCGCCGGGAAAGGGGCTTCCCCCCGGGTTGGCGAGTTCCAGCTCAACGATGGCCGCGAGCACGGGTTCGTTCGCGGCGGCAGAGGGTGCTGGGGTATTCAAGGCGGCGCGCTCCTCCGAAGCAGTGTGGCTGGGTCGCATACGGCAGTCGGGGAGCGGGCCCGGCGTCACGAAGATAACACCCCCGCAGGGCTATCACCGTCCTGAGCGCCCGGAGTCCCGGCGGGAAGCTCCCCCGGCACCGCGCGCTCAGGCACAGTAATGCCCAGAGCCTCGCATGTGCGGTTTACCCGCCCTTGCTTAGCCGCCTTGACTGCGGCCTCGCGAGTCTGGTGCTCCTTAAGCGTGTACGGGCCGAGGAGCGCCGCAATCGCGTGCTCCGCGTCTTCTAGCCGAACCACTGCGCAGAAGATCACGTCAGTCAGGCGGAGACCAAACAGACACAATGGCGCGCGTAAAACGTGCTGGGCGACTTACAAGGAGCGGAAGGCGGAAGCAGGCGAGATACGGATGGGCTGAACCCGTCCTCGCGGGGGCCGTCCTGTCCAACATACTTCCCCCGGGAGGAGAGTGGCGCCACCCCATACATTGTGAACTCCTCGGCTAGGTCGCGCAGGCTCATTCGACGGGCGACACCGACAAGGCTCTGTAGCTTTTGCGTGTCGTCAATCTCCGCCTTCAGACTCGGCGTACTGTTAAACGAGATCGGCCCACCTCGGCATTGCATTCCGCTCTTGTCGGTCACGGTGTAGTAGAACCACTGCCGAGTCCAGCCGGACTCCCATTGCCTCGGCGAGGCTGGCGCGGGGAACAACATCGCGCACGACGCCCGGAGCACGAAGTCCACACCGCCGAAGTTGGACACCGCCCCGTCAACTTTTCTGGGACGACAGCGTGCGTCGTGCAGTGTGGCGAATAAGCTCGCGCTGGGACGCCGCCCCTCTGTCCGCATCGCCCACGTGAAGACAGCTAGGCGGAGTATTGCGTGGGGCGTCAGTTGGGCTAGCTCCAACTTGTAGGCCCGCAGGACTTCGCCCACAAACAACGAGGAGGGCATTCGAAGGCCGGCGTCGAAGAACGTGACAAAAACAATCGCCTCCATTTCCCGGGGCTTCGGCTCCGTCTCGTCCCGACGGGGTAGGCGAGCCCCATCGCGATCCGCGATCTTCCCCTCCTCCACGAGTCGCTGCAGCGTCCCTTCGGTCGCGCGGCTCCTCCCCAACACACGGGAACAGCAGCCTCCCGAGTGCTCCATGGCGTCCCACCACTTGTTGGCGCACGAACTCCCCCGCGGCACCAGCTCGTACTCCCTGGAAGGATGGGACACCTCGCCCTGGCTAGGCAAGGAACCGCTGCGGGGATGGTGGGTGGCGTCGTCATGGCTAGCCATCGCTCTTCGCAACCAGGGAAAAAGAAACAAGAAAGGGTGCCTCCACCTCAACACTGGCACCTTATAAAGGCCGCCCGCCTCTCAGGTGGCTCGAAGCACAGACAGATCAAACTTGCAGCGATTCGGCTGCCCACGATTTGGAAAGAAGAACCGCCGGGGCTTAGAGGGCCGTGCCCGGTAGGTAACCAAACAGCGCACAACGCCTCCACGCCTTCAACACGCGTCCAACTTCCCTGGGGAAGAGGCGAACGGCCGCGGTCACGCAACCGCTCACATCCCACGACGCACCAGTCGTGAGTCGCCGCGTGTCCCACTCGCAGGATGGCAGACTGCACGACGCGACAGCCTGACCTCTGCCAGGCCAGGCGTCGGCGTGATTCCAGCCGCCATTAAAAGCGCACTACCAGACTGCAAGGTCACAACAGCTCCAAAGCGCAACAATATCGGCGCCAAGCTCCAATCTTAGTGCAGGGACGGAGCGCGCGCGTCTACTTCGACTAGGCGCCAGCCTCCGCTGCCACCCGTTCGAAGGGTAGGGGACGGAGCGCGCGTGATGAGGCGATGGGGTCCCGATCTTCCGATAGGATGATAACTATCGATTTCGGTGGAGATGACTCTTGCGATCCGACTACAACCGTACGAGACGTCACTTGCGCCTTAGCAATCGCTGAACCAACCCCAAGATGTTATCAACCGTGCCAAGAACACGGTTGACCTGACCACGAAGGTCTATTCCTGCATGCAACCGAAGAACACGCAAGAACAAAGATAGTGAGCAACCTGAAACTTGCTAGATATAAAAGTCGCACAAGGATAGTTGAGGTTCTGTAACACGAATCTGTTGGTCTAGCCGACACAAGAGAACGTGGAGTTTGCACAAGGGGCTAAACTGATCTAAACAAAACCTAAGTCCTAGAAACGGAGGCGGCGGCTCCTATATAGTGAAAACAACCAGGGGAGGCGTCCCAAAGGGTACACCCTAGGGTTACAAGGCCCATGGGCCCAAGTGGAGGTGGCGCAGCACCCTTTTGACTCGGACTCAGAAACCTATGTGGATTGTTTTGATGATTCCGGCCGGCTCGGATGGAATTTGAAGATGAGGTTGGATCCATTGGAAAGTAGACTTGATAAGCTTTCCATGAAGTACAAGAAAGTTCCAAACGGAGTCCGTATGAGGAAGTTATGTCCGTTTAAACTTGCACCATTGCAGCAGTCCGAATCCGATTCTAGTACGTGACCAATGTGGACTCTTTTGACGATTACGGCCGGCTCGGATAGAATTTGAAGATGAGGTTAGATCCGTTGGAAAGTAGACTTCATAAGCTTTCCATGAAGTACAAGAACGTTCCAAACGGAGTCCGTATGAGGAAGTTATGCCCGTTTGAACTTGGTACCATCGCAGCAGTCCGAGTCTGATTCCAAAACGTGTCCAACTCGAATTCGTGCTTGACTTGGTCCCAAAGTGACGTGGTGACCTCCCTTATTCCTTCCATGCATGTCCAGGACTCCATGTCCCTTTCCTTCATCCTTTCCCAAGTTCCTAAGCACAATTAAATCACTTGCATTAGGTAGCGGTCTATTCTTAGTAACATATGAAGGCTGAAGAAACGAATTCACCTTTAGTTCAATCTTGATATTGAGCGCTATAGTCGTATGTGTTTGTGGCGTGGTCACATCATCCTCCCCTTCTTGATAGAAAATCGTCCTCGGTTTTAGCATATGTGTAGCCTCACGTATTGCATGATCTTCATCATAAATGTCGGTACATAATAACAATCGCAACAAACTCTCATTATGTAATATCATAAGTTCTTTGTCAAACAAAGTGAAATATGTTTGAAACGAACTCACCTGATAATTTAAGTGGTGCGTAGGAGCTCTTGTAATTCGAATAACAAGTATAGCAAATATGATTATATCCATAGGGTACATGTTCTTATCATTCTCCCCTTCTTGAAAGTAAAGCCGTCCTCGGCTTTTGATAAGCTGAAAGTATGGTAACAGAGAAGCCAAGGTGTATGCATGGTATATGTATATGTCATCCGTTTTAACAGTTCTTCGTTGTTGCACAATTAATGTTATAAAACAACAGTGATCATAAAAGCTCATTATATTATTAACCCAAAAGTAATCATATATGTTAATGAGCAAATCAAAATTTCTCACACAGCAATTATTGCAACTTGTTTTGCAAATGTAAGTGAAGCATCTATGCAATTCAAATCTTTGAAGTTGTATACTTGTAGTGGTGGCACATATGGGTAAAGCTACAACTTTTGGAATCAAGCAAAGTTCTTTGATATAATCAGATTTCAATTGAGCAATAGCAAATTCATCTAGTAAGGGTGAAAAGATTTGCAAGTTCTTCCATACATCAATTTCATTATTCAGATTGTCAATGTTAGATGGTTCAAAAATAGATGAACACATAGGTATTGGCTGAGTACTAAATTTTACTTCTTTCTCATATTGAACAAGGTTCAACACACAAGAATTGTTGTCCAATACAGCAAGCTTCAATTCATCCATGTGATCATAAGTTATGCATATTCGATATACAAAAAATTGATTTTCTACACCATAATCTCCAATCAAATTAAACTTATACCCAAGGGTGTAGGCACTAAGCAAGAATTTCGAACATGCAAGTTCAGAAACTTTCTCCATAGCACAATCCAAACTAACGGCCTCATTAAGCTTGATATAGCACAATGCATCAGCAGGGGATATTCTATCAAATACTTCCTTATGTGTAATTAATTCGACAAGTGCAAAATTGTGAGAATTTAGATCAGCACATGGTTCGTTCAAGTCAACATAAGGAATATCAAAAGATTGCACTACAGCAGGTATATACTCACAAGGTTGATCTATGTCTTGTTGTAGCACCAAATCAGTACCTTTGTCATTATCGTCCTCATTAGATACTGTATTTACCTCAAACTTCTCCTCTAATGGCATAAGATGCACCAGATCATCCTTCACCTCTTCAAGTATCTCGGTGGTATCTGTAGATGGAGTAGAAACCAAAACAATATCAACATTTTCAATTACCTCAGATTCCACCTCGCTTGTGACCGTGAGTGCTGGAGGTACAAAACGATGTCGCAATTTCTTTTCATCTCCTCCCATGTGTATATATAGTGGAACTCGAGATTCGACCACCAATGTTGAACATCACCAATCAGCGCCGTCCTTGCCATGCTCATCTTCTCATAAGGATCAAGATCTTGTCTTTCAAAGTAGCTATCCATCATAGTAACCCACAAGAAGCAGTCCGACAACGTACTCTCAGCGGTGAGTGGCAAGATATATACCGGTAATTGTTTCCCTTCAAGTTCAAATCTGCCTGCGATGACATCATAATCTACCAATTTTCTCAAGCCTGTCATTGTTAGTAGAAAACAAGGAAACAAATCACAAGTAAATGTTCCTATCAACTACTAAGATATGGAGGCTCAAATCAAGTCACGCATCTCTCAAGCTCTTACCAAATTCTTACAAGTTCTTACCAAAACAAACAGGTGGTGCAACCGGTGGCTGGTTCGTGATAAATCTGACTCAAGTGATGAGTAAAGCGATTGCAAGGTACAGCGAGACCTGTTCGGTTAGTAGAAAAGTGGAGCTTGGATAGGCTATGTATTTTGTAGCAAAGGAAAGCAATCAATTAATTTCAGAAATTGCACAGAATTGAATTATACTTCGTATCTAGCACTTAGCCTATGTTGCTGATCAACCAAAGATGGAAGAAGGCTTGTGTATGGCAATGTATGGGAGTGGTAAATACAAGATAATTCAATTGAATGCAATCTGGAATTGAAGGGCACAAGGATTGACCCAAAACTTGGAAACTGAAGATTTCTGTCCACTGGACAGCAAGTCGGTATTTCGGCCGTAACTTTTTGTCAGTTGCGTTTTTTTCAATTATTCTTTTTTTCTCCGTTTTCGAACGGCTTTTGCTACAACTTTTGTTTTGGGGCCAAGTTCTGGAAACCGACCAAAAAATTCGCACAAAATTCACAAGTGCCGGCTGTTGCAGATTCAATCTGGATTTTTAGGTGAACTTGCACCGCAGATATCTCTTAACTGCTTTGCTGGAATGACGTGAAATTCTACAGATAGATGTACAATGAAGTTTGGAAACTAATGGCGGTGGTCCCACTCAAAAATAATCTCGGAATCAAAAGTTATGACATTTTTGGTGGCGGCTGCAAAGAAAGGAAAAATCAGCCGAAATTGGAATTAGGGTTTGTGATAGGGGATTTTTTTTTTGTTTGGATTTTTTATGGAATCAAGGATATGACCAGCAACTAGACAAAGCTAAAATGGACATAAATTCAATTTAGCAAACCAAAACTAACAGATTGAAAGGCACAACGGGGTTTGGACAGCGGAAATTAACTCTTTTGTGGGGCAATTTTTCTGGACTATGGGAAATAAAAATCAATCTACTAACTAGGGATACAAAAAATTCCTACCGGTCAACTGAAGTTCTGATACCAACTGATGAGGCGATGGGGTCCCGATCTTCCGATAGGATGATAACTATCGATTTCGGTGGAGATGACTCTTGCGATCCGACTAAAACCGTACGAGACGTCACTTGCGCCTTACCAATCGCTGAACCAACCCCAAGATGTTATCAACCGTGCCAAGAACACGGTTGACCTGACCACGAAGGTCTATTCCTGCATGCAACCGAAGAACACGCAAGAACAAGGATAGTGAGCAACCTGAAACTTGCTAGATATAAAAGTCGCACAAGGATAGTTGAGGTTCTGTAACACGAATCTGTTGGTCTAGCCGACACAAGAGAACGTGCAGTTTGCACAAGGGGCTAAACTGATCTAAACAAAACCTAAGTCCTAGAAACGGAGGCGACGGCTCCTACATAGTGAAAACAACCAGGGGAGGCGTCCCAAAGGGTACACCCTAGGGTTACAAGGCCCATGGGCCCAAGTGGAGGTGGTGCAGCACCCTTTTGACTCGGACTCAGAAACCTATGTGGATTATTTTGATGATTCCGGCCGGCTCGGATGGAATTTGAAGATGAGGTTGGATCCATTGGAAAGTAGACTTGATAAGCTTTCCATGAAGTACAAGAACGTCCCAAACGGAGTCCGTATGAGGAAGTTATGTCCGTTTAAACTTGCACCATTGCAGCAGTCCGAATCCGATTCTAGTACGTGACCAATGTGGACTCTTTTGACGATTGCGGCCGGTTCGGATAGAATTTGAAGATGACGTTGGATCCGTTGGAAAGTAGACTTCATAAGCTTTCCATGAAGTACAAGAACGTCCCAAACGGAGTCCGTATGAGGAAGTTATGCCCGTTTGAACTTGGTACCATCGCAGCAGTCCGAGTCTGATTCCAAAACGTGTCCAACTCGAATTCGTGCTTGACGTGGTCCCAAAGTGACGTGGTGACCTCCCTTATTCCTTCCATGCATGTCCAGGACTCCATGTCCCTTTCCTTCATCCTTTCCCAAGTTCCTAAGCACAATTAAATCACTTGCATTAGGTAGCGGTCTATTCTTAGTAACATA
Organism: Dendrocalamus sinicus; assembly: GCA_036346575.1. Classification (NCBI taxonomy): domain Eukaryota; kingdom Viridiplantae; phylum Streptophyta; class Magnoliopsida; order Poales; family Poaceae; genus Dendrocalamus; species Dendrocalamus sinicus. Next base: position 70,017 of record JAYEVI010000149.1, read on the forward strand.
TGAAGGCTGAAGAAACGAATTCACCTTTAGTTCAATCTTGATATTGGGCGCTATAGTTGTATGTGTTTGTGGCGTGGTCACATCATCCTCCCCTTCTTGATAGAAAACCGTCCTCGGTTTTAGCATATGTGTAGCCTCATGTATTGCATGATCTTCATCATAAATGTCGGTACATAATAACAAACGCAACAAACTCTCATTATGTAATATTATAAGTTCTTTGTCAAACAAAGTGAAATCTGTTTGAAACGAACTCACCTGATAATTTAAGTGGCGCGTAGGAGCTCTTGTAATTCGAACAACAAGTATAGCAAATATGATTATATCCATAGGGTACATGTTCTTATCAGCATGCGCCTAGGCTTCGACTTAGGTGCCAGCTTCCGCTGCCACCCGTTCAAAGGGTAGGGGACGGAGCGCGCGCGTGTCTACTTCAGCTAGGCGCCAGCCTCCGCTGCCACCCGTTCGAAGGGTAGGGGACGGAGCGCGCGCGCCTAGGCTTCGACTTAGGCGCCAGCTTCCGCTGCCACCTGTTCGAAGGGTAGGGGACGGTGCGCGCGCGCCTAGGCTTCGACTTAGGCGCCAGCTTCGCTGCCACCCGTTCGAAGGGTAGGGGACGGAGCGCGCGCGTCTACTTCGACTAGGCGCCAGCTTCGCTGCCACCCGTTCGAAGGGTAGGGGACGGAGCGCGCGTCTACGCCGACTAGGCGCCAGCTTCGCTGCCACCCGTTCGAAGGGTAGGGGACGGAGCGAGTGCGCCTAGGCTTCGACTTAGGCGCCAGCTTCCACTGCCACCCGTTCAAGGGGTAGGGGACGGAGCGCGTGTCTACTTTGAACAGGCGTCAGCCTCCGCTGCCACCCGTTCGAAGGGTAGGGGACGGAGCGCGCGCGCTAGGCTTCAGCTAGGCGCCAGCCTCCGCTGCCACCCGTTCGAAGGGTAGGGGACGGAGCGCGTGCGCGTCTACTTCGAACTAGGCGCCAGCGTTCGCTGCCACCCGTTCGAAGGGTAGGGGACGGAGCGCGCGCGTCTACTTCGAACCAGGCGCCAGCCTCCGCTGCCACCCGTTCGAAGGGTAGGGGACGGAGCGCGCGCGCGTCTACTTCGAACCAGGCGCCAGCCTCCGCTGCCACCCGTTCGAAGGGTAGGGGACGGAGCGCGCGCGCCTAGGCTTCGACTTAGGCGCCAGCCTCCGCTGCCACCCGTTCGAAGGGTAGGGGACGGAGCGCGCGCGCGTCTACTTCGAACTGGCGCCAGCCTCCGCTGCCACCCGTTCGAAGGGTAGGGGACGGAGCGCGCGTCTACTTCAGCTAGGCGCCAGCCTCCGCTGCCACCCGTTCGAAGGGTAGGGGACGGAGCGCGCGCGTCTACTTCAACTAGGCACCTTCCATCCCAGACCTCGGGCTCCCCAACCACAAGCTTGGAGAAATTCACAGGCCGCAGGGGACGGAGGGGGCCAAAGGACTCGGCGACATGGCTTCGGCCCTGTGAAGCCCTTCACCATGAGAGGCTCCTGTTGTAGGGGTGGCCCCCACCTAAGCCCAGCAGGCCTGTTAGGAGGTTATAAGAGCCAGAGTAACATGTGTAATGACATAAGTGCCCCTAATGGGGATGTACGGATGTAAGGGCATAACTGTAAAAGCATACTCCATGTGAATATATATATCAGGATGAGGGGGAGGGTGAGACAGAACACTCCCACCTCTCCACTACCATCTCTCTCTCTGTTTGGTCAGTAACCACAACACCCGCCATCAAGAAAAATTCAGCAACCTCGTACCGTGATCAACCACGTTCTGATACCAAGATGATTCGGATCCACCTAGCGAGCTAGCTGAACCCCGTTGCTTTGGACCTGATCTTTCACGATATGCCTTATTGGATGCCCTCTCCAAGATAAGCCTTCTCCCACGCACACTGTAGCACGTGAACGAAGGGTAGAGAAACCGAAGTTTCAGCGAGTAGAATCCAACACCACAATTGGATTCAACACACCAAGAGCAATTCCTCGATGGAAATCTCAAGAACACACCAACAATGGCCACCAACCCATGATGATTTTCTGGTTTCTATTTCTCAAATCATAACATGAGTTACAATGGGGCTAAGGCCCTGGCCTTATATTGGTGCACAATGCACGGACTTGACTAAAACTCACACACAACTCGGCCTAAGGCCGAAACAAACTCCAATACGAACTAAAAAGTAAATACCTAAATTGGTACGTCTGAATTCTCACTTAATTTGCGATCTGACTATGAGGATTTCGTGGCTGGCACCTTGTCCATTGTGTGGGGCTTCGAAATAGCTTTCCAACGAGTCCAAGAACGCCCAAATCGGACTCGATTGTGAAAGTTATGGACATTTTAGTATCGATCTTGCCTGGTGTCCCAATCCGAGTCCGAATCGGTTTCAAATCTTTATATGTTTTGTTTTCTTGTTCAAGGGGCTTCCAAATCCGTTTGGAACCTGAAAAGGAGTCCTTCTCAACCTTTAGAAAGCCATGGTGTGGTCGGATTTTATCCTTACTTGCATTGCAATACTCGAACTCTTTATGTTTGTCAAGTCTCGCGCATCTCTCCGGACAGCTCGTGCAGCATCCAATGAAATTGCCATAACTTTGTGTAGGAAGCTCCAATCAAGTGCCGTTTGATTCGTTGGAAAATAGACTTCATTAGCTTTCCAAATATGTCTCTTGTGCACATCAGAAACCTCAGAATTGGTATTCAAAGCTTCTTAAACATTATGCATAGAACTGCAAGCACTAACCAAAGTTGTAGTGCTACTTGGTGCCACATCATCCTCCCCTCCTTGAAGCAAAGCCATCCTCGGCTTTGGGGTAATCTTGGGAGCCTGCTTCTTCTTGGCTGTAATTTCTTCATCAACATGAATAGCACTCTCCAATTTTGGTTTCAACACATGCATCTTTCCCCCATGTACAAAAGTGTATGTGTTGGACCGGCCCTCGTGCGTAGCATTGCGATCATATTGCCATGGTCTTCCCAACAATAACCCACATGCATCCATTGGAACTACGTCGTAATCCACTTTGTCAACATAGTCACCAACAACAAACGGAACACGTACCTTGTGACTTATCTAGAATCTTCCGGAGTTGTGTAGCCACTCCACATGATGTGGTTCAGGATGCCTCCACGTGGACAACCCTAAAGCACACACCAAATATTTGCTAATCACATTGGTATGACTTCCACCATTAATGATCAACTTGCATGCTTTATCTTTGATCTTGCACTCCGCTTGGAAAACACTCCACCGCTGTCCTTTGGTTTCAGTTTCTTTACTTTGCACCGTTCGGACCAAAAGATTAACACCATTCAATTCTGGATCACAATAGACAACATCCTCATTGGAATCGTCAGATTTTTCGCTTTTAGAATCATTACTAGAACTTGTTGAAATATAGCCATCTTTAGTGAAAAGCATTCTTCGTTGATTTGGGCAATCACGCATCATATGACCCCTTCCCTTGCACTTGAAACACTCAATTTCTCTAGCACAAGCATTAGAAGGCAAACTAGAATCAGTTTTAGTTGCTTCTTTACCTCTGTTGCTTGCCTCCTTTGAAAGAGCACCATTTGAACGGCTTGATGCCGCCACTTTGGAGTGTGAACCCACATCATCGCCTTGCTGTAATGAACGCCTCCATGACTTTGTTTGAGTGTTAGCATGTCCACCCTTGGCTTGTTTGCGCTTCAATTGTTCTTCAGCTTGATGCACCAAGTCTTGAATGTTGTAGTAATGGACCATCTCCACCCTATCTTGCACATCCTCATTCAACCCATTAAAGAAACGTGCCTTAATAGCCTCATCATGCTCCTCTATCCCTGTACGGATCATCAACATCTCCATCTCTTTATAATTTTCATCAACACTGGAATTACCTTGACGTAGTTGTTGTAGCCGGTTGTACAAGGTCCTCGTGTAGTGTGCCGGGACAAAACGCCGCCTCAAAATATTCTTCAATTGTACCCAAGTATCCGGACGAGCTCCTACGCGACACAATTGGTTCCACCAAACAAGAGCATATCCGGTGAACTGAATTATCGCCAACCGAATATTCTTATCCTCAGTATAGTGATGGCAGTCAAAAATTTGTTCGACAAGCATCTCCCAATCCAAGTACTCCTCCAGTTCAGCTTTACCATAAAACGATGGGATTGAAATTTTTATCCGCCCAATTCCATCATCGACGCCAACACGCTGAGCAAACCCAACACCATCATGCATATCTCTACCATGGGCAGCACCTCTACCACGCATGTTCCTACCACGATCAGCACCGCGGTAGTCCCGAGCATGGCACGGTTGTGAAGCAAAGCCCGCTGCACCATCAAAGACCTCTTCGTGTTCGTTGTCTTCATATGGTGGACGCCGTTCGGGATATTGAGGTCCCCGTTCAGCATGCTGAAATTGTGGGGGCTGGTTGCATAGCGCCTGCGTCAAAGCATCAATTCGCGCCCCCAAATCATCAACCTTGCCTTCAAGCTTCCGGTGACAACTTAAGAAGTAGTCACGTGTCGCTTCAAACCCGTGTCGCACCTCGGGCTGCAAAGACGCCGCATATTGGGGCACCTCCCCGATTGGCTCGGCATGATTATCTCGCGCCTTGCCATCTTCAATCTTCACAGAACCCGCCATCAAGAAAAATTCAGCAACCTCGTACCGTGATCAACCACGCTCTGATACCAAGATGATACGTATCCACCTAGCGAGCTAGCTGAAACCCGTTGCTTTGGCCCTGATCTTTCACGATACGCCTTATTGGATGCCCTCTTCAAGATAAGCCGTCTCCCACGCACACCGTAGCACGTGAACGAAGGGTAGAGAAACCGAAGTTTCAGCGAGTAGAATCCATGAGAATGTTACGTCCGTTTAAACTTGCACCATTGCAGCAGTCCGAGTCTGATTCCAAAACGTGTCCAACTCGAATTCGTGCTTGACTTGGTCCCAAAGTGACGTGGTGACCTCCATTATTCCTTCCATGCATGTCCAGGACTCCATGTCCCTTTCCTTCATCCTTTCCCAAATTCCTAAGCACAATTAAATCACTTGCATTAGGTAGCGGTCTATTCTCAGTAACATATGAAGGCTGAAGAAACGAATTCACCTTTAGTTCAATCTTGATATTGGGCGCGATTGTCGTATGTGTTTGTGGCGTGGTCACATCAATACTCCATGTGAATATATATATCAGGATGAGGGGGAGGGTGAGACAGAACACTCCCACCTCTCCACTACCATCTCTCTCTTTGTTTGGTCAGTAACCACAACACCCGCCATCAAGAAAAATTCAGCAACCTCGTACCGTGATCAACCACGTTCTGATACCAAGATGATTCGGATCCACCTAGCGAGCTAGCTGAACCCCGTTGCTTTGGACCTGATCTTTCACGATATGCCTTATTGGATGCCCTCTCCAAGATAAGCCTTCTCCCACGCACACTGTAGCACGTGAACGAAGGGTAGAGAAACCGAAGTTTCAGCGAGTAGAATCCAACACCACAATTGGATTCAACACACCAAGAGCAATTCCTCGATGGAAATCTCAAGAACACACCAACAATGGCCACCAAACCATGATGATTTTCTGGTTTCTATTTCTCAAATCATAACATGAGTTACAATGGGGCTAAGGCCCTGGCCTTATATTGGTGCACAATGCACGGACTTGACTAAAACTCACACACAACTCGGCCTAAGGCCGAAACAAACTCCAATACGAACTAAAAAGTAAATACCTAAATTGGTACCTCTGAATTCTCACTTAATTTGCGATCTGACTATGAGGATTTCGTGGCTGGCACCTTGTCCATTGTGTGGGGCTTCGAAATAGCTTTCCAACGAGTCCAAGAACGCCCAAATCGGACTCCGATTGTGAAAGTTATGGACATTTTAGTATCGATCTTGCCTGGTGTCCCAATCCGAGTCCGAATCGGTTTCAAATCTTTATATGTTTTGTTTTCTTGTTCAAGGGGCTTCCAAATCCGTTTGGAACCTGAAAAGGAGTCCTTCTCAACCTTTAGAAAGCCATGGTGTGGTCGGATTTTATCCTTACTTGCATTGCAATACTCGAACTCTTTATGTTTGTCAAGTCTCGCGCTCTCCGGACAGCTCGTGCAGCATCCAATGAAATTGCCATAACTTTGTGTAGGAAGCTCCAATCAAGTGCCGTTTGATTCGTTGGAAAATAGACTTCATTAGCTTTCCAAATATGTCTCTTGTGCACATCAGAAACCTCAGAATTGGTATTCAAAGCTTCTTAAACATTATGCATAGAACTGCAAGCACTAACCAAAGTTGTAGTGCTACTTGGTGCCACATCATCCTCCCCTCCTTGAAGCAAAGCCATCCTCGGCTTTGGGGTAATCTTGGGAGCCTGCTTCTTCTTGGCTGTAATTTCTTCATCAACATGAATAGCACTCTCAATTTTGGTTTCAACACATGCATCTTTCCCCATGTACAAAAGTGTATGTGTTGGACCGCCCTCGTCGTAGCATTGCGATCATATTGCCATGGTCTTCCCAACAATAACCCACATGCATCCATTGGAACTACGTCGTAATCCACTTTGTCAACATAGTCACCAACAACAAACGGAACACGCACCTTGTGACTTATCTAGAATCTTCGGAGTTGTGTAGCCACTCCACATGATGTGGTTCAGGATGCCTCCACGTGGACAACCCTAAAGCACACACCAAATATTTGCTAATCACATTGGTATGACTTCCACCATTAATGATCAACTTGCATGCTTTATCTTTGATCTTGCACTCCGCTTGGAAAACACTCCACCGCTGTCCTTTGGTTTCAGTTTCTTTACTTTGCACCGTTCGGACCAAAAGATTAACACCATTCAATTCTGGATCACAATAGACAACATCCTCATTGGAATCGTCAGATTTTTCGCTTTTAGAATCATTACTAGAACTTGTTGAAATATAGCCATCTTTAGTGAAAAGCATTCTTCGTTGATTTGGGCAATCACGCATCATATGACCCCTTCCCTTGCACTTGAAACACTCAATTTCTCTAGCACAAGCATTAGAAGGCAAACTAGAATCAGTTTTAGTTGCTTCTTTACCTCTGTTGCTTGCCTCCTTTGAAAGAGCACCATTTGAACGGCTTGATGCCGCCACTTTGGAGTGTGAACCCACATCATCGCCTTGCTGTAATGAACGCCTCCATGACTTTGTTTGAGTGTTAGCATGTCCACCCTTGGCTTGTTTGCGCTTCAATTGTTCTTCAGCTTGATGCACCAAGTCTTGAATGTTGTAGTAATGGACCATCTCCACCCTATCTTGCACATCCTCATTCAACCCATTAAAGAAACGTGCCTTAATAGCCTCATCATGCTCCTCTATCCCTGTACGGATCATCAACATCTCCATCTCTTTATAATTTTCATCAACACTGGAATTACCTTGACGTAGTTGTTGTAGCCGGTTGTACAAGGTCCTCGTGTAGTGTGCCGGGACAAACGCCGCCTCAAAATATTCTTCAATTGTACCCAAGTATCCGGACGAGCTCCTACGCGACACAATTGGTTCCACCAAACAAGAGCATATCCGGTGAACTGAATTATCGCCAACCGAATATTCTTATCCTCAGTATAGTGATGGCAGTCAAAAATTTGTTCGACAAGCATCTCCCAATCCAAGTACTCCTCCAGTTCAGCTTTACCATAAAACGATGGGATTGAAATTTTTATCCGCCCAATTCCATCATCAACGCCAACACGCTGAGCAAACCCAACACCATCATGCATATCTCTACCATGGGCAGCACCTCTACCACGCATGTTCCTACCACGATCAGCACCGCGGTAGTCCCGAGCATGGCACGGTTGTGAAGCAAAGCCCGCTGCACCATCAAAGACCTCTTCGTGTTCGTTGTCTTCATATGGTGGACGCCGTTCGGGATATTGAGGTCCCCGTTCAGCATGCTGAAATTGTGGGGGCTGGTTGCATAGCGCCTGCGTCAAAGCATCAATTCGCGCCCCCAAATCAGCATGCTAAACTTGCACCATTGCAGCAGTCCGAATCCGATTCCAGTACGTGACCAACGTGGACTCTTTTGACGATTGCGGCCGGCTCGGATATAATTTGAAGATGAGGTTGGATCCGTTGGAAAGTAGACTTCATAAGCTTTCCATGAAGTACAAGAACGTCCCAAACGGAGTCTGTATGAGAAAGTTATGCCCGTTTGAACTTGGTACCATCGCAGCAGTCCGAGTCTGATTCCAAAATGTGTCCAACTCGAATTCGTGCTTGACTTGGTCCCAAAGTGACGTGGTGACCTCCCTTATTCCTTCCATGCATGTCCAGGACTCCATGTCCCTTTCCTTCATCCTTTCCCAAGTTCCTAAGCACAATTAAATCACTTGCATTAGGTAGCGGTCTATTCTTAGTAACATATGAAGGCTGAAGAAACGAATTCACCTTTAGTTCAATCTTGATATTGGGCGCTATTGTCGTATGTGTTTGTGGCGTGGTCACATCAACATTCCTCCTGTGCTTGCCGCAATCACTCAAAGAAGGTGCTTCGTCACCTATTTGGGTCAAATTGGGCCTTGTAATGTTTGGGCCCATAGGGGTGGTGCACTCCCACCTAGGCCCATACTAACAGTACCATAAATAGTATCACCCCTTTTCCTTAGTTTTGTGCGGCTTCCCCACCCCTATTTAAGGAGGCTGCACCCTTCTAGTTTTCTTGGATTTGGTTGAGTTTAGGTTTAGCTATTATGCAAACTTCTATTCTTCAGTTGTGTCGGACAACTACCTGTCAAGACAGCCTTCAGAATCCCACCTTTTGAATTCAATAGAAATATTTGCAATTTTAGATTGCTTGTTATCTTGTTCTTGCATGTTCTTCGGTTGCATGCAGGAATAGACCTTCGTAGTCAGGTCAACCGCGTTCTTGGCACGGTTGATAACAACTTGGAGTGCGGTTTAGCGATTGTTAAGGCGCAAGCGACGTCGTTCGGTTGTAGTCGGATCACAAGGGTCAACTCCGCCAAAATCGAAGTTATCATCCTATCGGAAGATCGGGACCCCATCGCCTCATCAGTTGGTATCAGAGCTCCAGTTGACCGGTAGGAATTTCTTGTATCCCTAGTTAATAGATTGGTTTTTATTTCCTATAGTCCAAAAAAATGCCCAACAAAAAGAGTTAATTTCCGCTGTCCAAACCCCGTTGTGCCTTTCAATATATTAGTTTTGGTTTGCTAAATTGAATTTGTGTCTGTTTTAGCTTTGTCTAGTTGCTGGTCATAGGATTGATTCCATAAAAATCCAAACAAAAAAATTCCCCTACCCAAAACCCTAATTCCAATTCAGCTGAGTTTTCCTTCCTCTGCAGCCGCCACCAAAAACGCCATAACTTTTGATTATGAGATTATTTTTGAGTGATACTACCACCATTGGATTCAAAAATTCATTGTCCATCTGTCTGTAAAATTTCACGTCCTTCCAGCATGGCTGTTAACAGATATATGCGGTGAAAGTTGACCCAAATTTCTGAATTGAATCTGCAACAGTCGGCACTTGTGAATTTTGTGCGAATTTTTTGGTCGGTTTCCACAACTTGGCACCAAAACAAAAGTTGTATAAAAAGCCGTCAGGAAACGGAAAAAAAAAGAATCATTGAAAAAAAGACAACTTACAAAAAGTTACGGCCGAAATACCGACGTGCTGTCCAGTGGACAGAAATCTTCAGTTTTCATGTTGTGGATCAATCCTTGTGTTCTTCAATTCCGATTGCATTCGATTGAATTATCTTGTATTTAGCACTATCATGCATTGCCATACACTTATTTTAGCCTTCTTCCATCTTTGGTTGATCAGCAACATAGGCTAAGTGCTAGATACGAACTATAATTCAATTCTGTGCAATTTCTGAAATTAATTGATTGTTTTCCTTTGCTACAAAATACATAGCCTATCTAAGCTCCACTTTTCTACTAACCGAATAGGTCTCGCTGTACCTTGCAATCGCTTTACTTATCACTTGAGTTAGATTTATCATGAACCAGCCACCAGTTGCACCACCTGTTTGCTTTGGTAAGAACTCGTAAGAATTTGGTAAGAGCTTGAGAGATGCATTACTTGAATTGAGCCTCCATATCCTAGTAGTTGATAGGAACATATACTTGTGATTTGTTTCCTTGTTTGCTACTAACCATGGCAGGTTCACGGGATGATTACGAGATAGATCCATATCTTCTTCGAGCCATTGACCGGGAGCGCAAAGAAATTCACGAGGAAGATGCACGCTTGGGACAAGCTTCTTCACCATGGGAGGTATATGATCGTGATAGTACATCCGGTAAAACTAAAATCACTTTGTCATCCATTGCTGGTGAATTTGATCCTGATGCCTATATTGACTGGGAGATAGCGCTAGATAAAGAATTTGAATACTATGATTAGTCTGATAGGCAAAAGATTAGAGTTGTCACTAGTGTTTTTATTGATAATGCAATGCTTTGGTGGAAGTACTTAAGTAGACTTGGAAGAGTGCCTCAAACGTGGCATGCATTAAAGAAACTTTTGAGAGATCACTATGTTCCTAAATATCATGCTGATTATTTGCTAGCTAGATTGCAACGTTTAAAACAACGAAGTAGAACTGTAATGGAATATTATCATGATTTAAAAACTTGTTTATTGCGTTGTGGCTTAGAGGAACATGCTGAAGCTACAGAGAATTGATTCTTACGTGGTCTTAACAAAGAAATTCAGGACATTCTCATTCACAAAGAATATAATTCTCTCCCTCATTTGTTTATACTTGCTTGTAATGTCGAACGTCAAATTGAGGAGAAATTGAGAGTGCATGATGATAAGAAATATGAGAACAAACCCATGTTTGTGCCTTTTTCTGTAACTAACAACTTGCAGGTAGTTGATGATGAGACGATGGGGTCCCGATCTTCTGATAGGATGATAACTTCGATTTTGGCGGAGGTGAAGGGTCAACTCCGCCAAAATCGAAGTTATCATCCTATCGGAAGATCGGGACCCCATCGCCTCATCAAGTTGGCATCACTTGAGTTTGAAGGCTATGCTTTGGATTGGTGGGAACAAGTCATTACTCAAAGAGCTGAGATGGAGTAGACCCTGTGGCATCATGGTAAGAGATGAAGCGAGAAATGAGAGACCGTTTTGTTCCTCATCATTACAAGCGTGATCTATTTGATAAATTGCAGAATATGAAACAGGGAGCACATTCTGTGGAGGAGTACTACAAGGAGATGGAGCTAGCCATGCTTCGAGCCAAGGTTCAAGAACAAGAAGAGCAAACCATGGCACGCTTCCTCTCAGGTTTGAACCTTCAAGTCAAAAGAATTGTCAATTTTCAACCTTATAACAATCTTTATGAGTTAGTGCATCAAGCTACAAAGGCAAAACGACAATTGCAAGAGGATGCTAAGTTTGCAAGATCAACGTCCTTTGCTGCCCATACACCGTCCAGCGTAGGAAGATACGGTTCCAAATCACAAATAAGCCAAAGAACAACTCCAAGTGGTGATTCAAGCTTTCACCCATCATCTAGCAAAAAAGAAGAAGCCACTCCAAGTACAAGGAAGCCATTAAATCCAGCAGCTAGTGGTGCTTCTTCTGTGGGTTCTACAGCGAAGAGTAGCGGCATACAATGCTTCAAGTGCTTTGGTCGTGGTCATATGCAAAAGGATTGCCCAAATAACAAGGCGATGTTGATATTAGAGAATGGGGAATATGATTCTGCAAGTGAAGAAGAGAATGATCACCATGCTGATTTTGATGCACATGAGGAGGAGCAAGACATAGAGTATTGTGACCCCGGTGTTGGTCCTATACTTGTGTGTGCGCCAACGGTGTTAAGTGTGCAACCAAAGCCTTCCCATGAACAACGCTGCAATTTATTCCACACAAGAGCTCAAGTTAGTAAAGATGGCAAGTTTTGCAAGGTAATCATTGATGGTGGGAGTTGTCATAATTTGGCTAGCAAGGAACTTTGCAATAAACTTGGGTTGAAGTGCAAGAAAAACCCACATCCATATCAGATCCAGTGGTTACATGAGAAAGGCTCGTTGAATGTGGGATACACCGTGGATGTTGAATTTGAAATTGGCACTTATCGTGATACGGTGGAGTGTGATGTGGTGCCTATGGATGTATGTCACTTGCTGCTAGGAAGGCCATGGCAATATGATCGTGTTGTGCTTCATGATGGAAGAACTAATCAATACATGTTTTGGTGGAACAACAAACAAGTGGTGCTGCGACCATTAACTCCTTCTCAAATTGTAAATGATAATATACAAAAGATTGAAGTGCAAGTTGAGAGTGAGAAAGGGAGAGAACAAAAGAGTGTGATTCAACAAAAAGTCAGTGAGAGCCACAAACCAAACCCAAGAGGTAAAAGCAAGAGTGAGGGAGAGAAAAATTTAGTCATGGTAGCCACCAATCTGATCTGAGACAGATGAAAGATGATCCCGCTTTGATGCACCTTGTATTGTTGATACGGGGTCGCCCGATCTTCTCGACGTAGGATCAAGATACTCACGTGGATTTGATGAACCGTAGTGATCTCCTGTTGCCAATGCAAGAGTTAGCACTCTATAATTCGCCCAACCACACGTCTGAACTTCACGACCACCGATGAAGTTCCATCGCGCTCCCAATTCCCAACGCAAAGGTTGAACGATCTTGATTTCAGTAAACTCCCAATTCCCTCAAGTTGGGTTGGCCATCAAAAAGAACAAGAGTATTCATTATCAAAAGTGGTCTCAATTAAAGGCTGCCAATACAAGGCTTATATAGCCCCTTGGGATGTCCATATGGTCCCCAAACCAAGTGCAACTCAACCCTATATGGTTTAGATACAAACTCTCCTAAAAAGGAAACTATATTTTCACCCGTCATATTGTTTTGGTCATAACTTTTATCCGTGATGAATTTGAAGGTGGACTAGATCCATTGGTAACCCTCAAATTATCTTTCCAACGAGTACAAGAACACCTGATTGAACTCTGTTTGTGAAAGTTATGACCATTTTAGTAACTGTCTGTCAGGCTCTCCCGAACTGAATCTGAATTGAATTCTGAGTTGAATCCGAGTTTGAATTGGATTGAGCACGTGGGTAGTCCAAATTTGGCTTGAAAATCTTATCCAAAACTTGTAGTTTAAGTCCTTGGGCTCCTCCCTTTTTGCTCTCCCACTGCATGGGCTTCTTTCCTATCGTCATCCTATTCCTAGGTTATATGATATGCTTGATGAGTTAAGTGGTTCTACTATCTTTTCTAAGATTGACTTGCGTAGTGGCTACCATCAAATAAGAATGAAACATGGTGATGAATGGAAAACTACTTTTAAAACGAAATTTGGCTTGTATGAGTGGTTAGTGATGCCTTTTGGTTTGTCTAATGCTCCTAGTACATTCATGCGCTTAATGAACCATGTTTTGAGACACTTCATTGGAAAATTTGTGGTAGTTTACTTTGATGATATTCTGATATATAGCCGCTGTTTGGATGATCATGTGGAACACATCAAACAAGTCCTAGAAGTGCTTAGGAAAGAACGCCTGTGTGCCAATCTTGAGAAGTGTACTTTTTGCACTAGTAAGGTTGTGTTTCCAGGCTATGTTGTTTCAGCTCATGGAATTGAAGTGGATGAATCTAAAATTGAAGCCATTAGAAATTGGCCAATTCCTATGAGTATTAGTCAAATTCGTAGCTTCCATGGGCTTGCTAGCTTTTATCGGCGATTTGTGAAAGACTTTAGCACCATTGCTGCCCCATTAAATGAATTAACTAAAAAGGGGTGATTTTTGAGTGGGGACAAAAACAAGACAAAGCTTTTGCTGAATTAAAGAAGTGTTTGACTGAAGCACCATTGCTTGCTTTACCTGATTTCACAAAAACTTTTGAGATTGAATGTGATGCTAGTGGAATAGGTATTGGTGGTGTTTTGATGCAAGAAAGAAAACCTATTGCATATTTCAGTGAGAAACTTCATGATGCATAATTGAATTATCCTGTTTATGATAAAGAATTATATGCTCTTGTGCGTGTGTTGGAAACTTGGCAAAATTATCTTTGGCCTAAGGAATTCATAATACATTCTGATCATGAATCTTTGAAATACTTAAAGGGCCAATAAAAATTGAATCGTAGACATGCTAAGTGGGTAGAATTCATTGAGACATTTCCATACGTTGTCAAATATAAGAAAGGCAAAGGGAATGTGGTAGCTGATGCATTGTCTAGAAAACATGTGCTTTTGACTCAGTTGGAGGTAAAGGTACCAGGGTTGGAAAATTTGAAAGATTTATACGCTCCGATCATGAATTTGCAGCTCCATATTCTAATTGCAAAGATGGGAAAGGGTGGGATAAGTTTCATATTAATGATGGTTTCTCTTTCGCATGAATAAGCTATGTGTTCCAGAGTCCTCGGTGCGTTTGTTATTGTTGCAGGAATCTCATACAGGAGGATTGATGGGACATTTTGGGAGAGAGAAGACTTACATGATGTTGGCTGATCACTTCTATTGGCCAAAGATGAGGCGAGACGTCGAGAGGTTCGTTCAAAAGATGCATCACATGTCATAAGGCGAAGTCAAAACTTAATCCACATGTTTTATATACTCCACTTCCTGTTCCTAGTGCTCCTTGGGAAGATATTAGCATGGATTTTGTGTTAGGACTGCCTAGGACCAAGAGGGATAGGTTCTCTAAAATGGCACATTTTATTCCCTGTCATAAGAGCGACGATGCGTCGCATGTAACTGACTTATTTTTCAGGGAGATTGTGAGATTGCATGGAATGCCAAGAACCATTTTTTCAGATCGTGACGTCAAGTTCATAAGCTACTTTTGGAAGACTTTGTGGGCCAAACTTGGGACAAAGTTGTTGTTTTCAACGACTTGTCACCCACAAACAGATGGGCAAATGGAGGTGGTGAACCGCACACTTTCAACATTGCTACGTAACTTGCAAGAGTGGGAAGATTGTCTACGGCATGTGGAATTTGCATATAACAGGGCGGTACATTCTACAACTCAATTGTGTCCATTCAAGGCGGTGTATGGTTTCAAACCAGTCACGCCACTTGATTTGCTTGCACTCCCACTACAAGAACGCGCTAATATGGAGGCTTCTAAACGTTCTGATTTTGTGAAAAGCTTCATGCCACAACCAAAGAGGTAATTGAAAAGAAGGTACGTGCTTATGCTTCCAAAGCTAACAAGTCTCGAAAGAAAATGCTTTTCGAACCAGGTGATTTACTGTGGGTACACCTTCGCAAAGATCGCTTTCGAGAAGCGTAGATCTAAGTTGATGCCCGTGGTGATGGACCTTTTAAAGTTCTTGCGAAGATCAATGACAATGCATATATCTTTGTTCCTTGCTCGCATGGACTCTCATTGATGAGGACATCTCTACTACGCATTCATCTGCCACTCCAAGAGTGTATGATAAAACTAGTGATGAGGTTCCACAGGCCCTATGACAAGAACAAGAGCTAAGCTACTACAACAACAGGTGTTTTTGTTTCTTAAAAATTTCCTATTGCTTTAGATGAGAATGGTATGCTACCTAATGCAAATACATTGTGCGTTCTCAGATTTGAAGTAATGGAAGAACAAGGATGGAAGGACCAACGGGCCAGCCCCATGGAGAAAGGGAGCCATGCGACCACAAGGGAGGAGACCCATGCGGTCACATGTCAAAAGGAGGGAAGCCCCATGCAGCCAAGACTTGAGGAAGAGTCCCACAAACACCAGTGGGCCTGCGTGCCAATAGTGCGCTGAGATTGCATAATTCAGCTATGTATTAGTTAGTGTTTAATTCCGAATTGTTTTAGGATTCGTAAACCAGATTGACCTCGGCCTTAGGCCCAAGTGCGTGCGTAGGTTAGTTGGCTTTAAATAGCAGCCGCCCCCCTATTGTTCTTCAGATGACTTTTGATAATAGAATACTTTTGTTCTTTCTGTTGGCTGAGCGAACTTGAGGGAATTGGGAGTTCGTTGAAATCAAGATCGTTCAACCTTTCCGCTCGGAATTGGGAGCGCGATGGAACTTCATCGGTGGTCGTGAAGTTCAGCACGTGAGGTTGGCAATGGGAGATCACTACAGTTCGTCGAATCTTTGTGAGTACCTTGATCCTACATCGAGAAGATCGGACGACCCCGTATCACTCATCCTCTTGACTTGTGGATGGTTGGACCTTCTCCACTTGATCTTCCGTTGCTTCGAATCTGAGAAGGCACAACATATTTGCATTAGGTAGTATGCTATTCTCATCTAACGTAATAGAAGACTCTCTAAGAAACAAAAGCACCTGTTGTTGAAGTAGTTCAGCTCTTGCTCTTATCATAGGACCTTTGGAGCCTCATCACTAGCTTTGTCATGCACACTTGGAGTGGACAATGAATGTGTAATAGAGATATCCTCATCAGTTTACCTATAAGAATGGAGGAGAAATGGTGCCAAGAACTTGATTTGGAAAAAGATTGAAGATTTTCCTTCATTCCCTTTAGATTTGAAGATTGGAAATTTGAGGAGAAAGTGAGAGAAGTAAGAGAAAGTGTGATACGGGATCGCCCGATCTTCTCGACGTAAGATCAAGATACTCACGTGGATTTGATGAACCATAGTGATCCCTGTTGCCAATGCAAGAGTTAGCACTCTATAATTCGCCCAACCTCACGTGTTGAACTTCACGACCACCGATGAAGTTCTATCGCGCTCCCAATTCCCAGCGGAAAGCTTGAACGACCTTGATTTCAGCGAACTCCCAATTCCCTCATGTTGGTTCGGCCAACAAAAAGAACAATAGTATTGTATTATCAAAAGTGGTCTGAATTTTACAGGGGTGTCGGCCAAACACTCGGAGGCTGAATAGGGCTCGATTACAAAGCCCTAGGCCCACTTTGACTCGGACTGAGAAAGTGATGTGACTTGTTTCACATTTTCTGATCGACTCGTAGGGAATTTGGAGGTGAGGCCAGATCCATCTGTAAGTAGACTTCAAGAGCTTTCCATAGAGTACAAGAACAACTCAATCGAACTCCGTTTGTAAAAGTTATGGCCGTTTTAGTAAGTGCCTGTTGGGCTGTCCCGAACTGAATCAGAATTGAGTTCTGAGTTGAATCTGAGTATGAATTCGGTTGTACATGTGGCAAGTCCGTATTGGGCTTCAAAATCTTGTCCAAAACTTGAGTTTTAAGTTCTTGGGCTTCTCCTTTGCTCTCCCACTGCATGGGCTTCTTTCCTCCTTGATCAACTGCATGGGCTGCTTCGCTTTCTCCTTTTCATCCCCATGGGCTTTGAGCTTTTGTTCTTGGTAGCAAATATAATTACCCTCCTTGTGCTTCTCCATTGCTTTGGCCCCGAATTATTATATTCAAACCTAATAATAAACAAGAATTTGGCATAAGGTAGTACATCGTTCCCACGAATAGAAGGAAATTCATTCTGAAACAAATTCACTGACAATATTTAATGCGGCTCAATACTTCTTTCCAGTGAAATAATGTATTTGACTGAAAAGTGCTAAGCATGTGTGATAAGGACATCCTTTCCATGCATACAACCATGCCGACTCCATATCAAACTGAAACTATGATACAAGGACCAATTACTAGAGCGCGAGCACGTCAACTTAACCATCAGGTGAATGTGTTCCTAAGTTTGCATACAAATGTTTCAAAGAATGGAATACTACTTAATTCTTGTGATGATTTAATTGTCCTTAGGAACCATGGGGAAGAACCACATGAGCTCAAGTATAGAAGTGGAACCGTCAAGCGCAAACCAAGTCCTGTTCACGAGTTTGACTCGGATTCGGCCTTGTTGACAGTGCCTACTTCAAACGGCCGTAACTTTTGATCCAGAAGGTTTCTTGGGGCCCGTGACCGTGGGTGGTGGAGGTACAAAACGATATTGCAATTTCTTCTTCATCTCCTCCCATGTGTAGATGTAGTGGAACTCAAGATTCGACCACCAATGTTGAACATCACCAATCAGCGCCATCCTTGCCATGCTCATCTTCTCATACGGATCAAGATCTTGTCTTTCAAAGTAGCTATCCATCATAGTAACCCACAAGAAGTAGTCCGACGACGTACTCTCAGCGGCGAGTGGCAAGATATATACCGGTAATTGTTTCCCTTCGAGTTCAAATCTGCCCGCGATGACATCATAATCTACCAATTTTCTCAAGCCTGTCATTGTTAGTAGAAAACAAGGAAACAAATCACAAGTAAATGTTCCTATCAACTACTAGGATATGGATGCTCATATCAAGTCACACATCTCTCAAGCTCTTACCAAATTCTTACGAGTTCTTACCAAAGCAAACAGGGGGTGCAACCGGTGGCTGGTTCGTGATAAATCTAACTCAAGTGATGAGTAAAGCGATTGCAAGGTACAGCGAGGCCTGTTCGGTTAGTAGAAAAGTGAAGCTTGGATAGGCTATGTATTTTGTAGCAAAGGAAAACAATCAATTAATTTCAGAAATTGCACAGAATTGAATTATAGTTCGTATCTAGCACTTAGCCTATGTTGCTGATCAACCAAGGATGGAAGAAGGCTAAAATATATGTATGGCAATGTATGAGAGTGGTAAACACAAGATAATTCAATCGAATGCAATCTGCAATCTGCAAACTTGAAAACTGAAGATTTCTGTCCACTGGATAGCACGTCGGTATTTTGGCCGTAAATTTTTGTCAGTTGCCTTTTTTTCAATGATTATTTTTTCTCCGTTTTCGGACGGCTTTTTCTACAACTTTTGTTTTGGTGCCAAGTTCTGGAAACCGACCAAAAAATTCACACAAAATTCACAACTGCCGGCTGTTGCAGATTCAATCTGGAATTTTAGGTCAACTTTCACCGCAGATATACCTTAACTGACTTGCTGGAATGACGTGAAACTTTACAGATAGATGGACAAGGAAGTTTTGAATCTAATGGCGGTGGTTTCACTCAAAAATAATTTCGGAATCAAAAGATATGGCATTTTTGGTGGCGGCTGCAGAGAAGGGAAAATCAGCCGAATTGGAATTAGGGTTTGGGGGTGGGAATTTTTTTGGATTTTCAATGGAACAAAGATATGACCAGCAACTAGACAATGCTAAGACGAACACAAATTCAATTTAGCAAACCAAAACTAACAGATTGAAAGGCACAACGGGTTTGGACAGCGGAATTAACTCTTTTTTGTGGGGCAATTTTTCTGGACTATAGGAAACAAAAATCAATCTACTAACTGGGGATACAAGAAATTCCTACCGGTCAACTGAAGCTCTGATACCAACTGAAGAGGCGATGGGGTCCCGATCTTCCGATAGGATGATAACTTCGATTTTGGCGGAGGTGACTGTTGCAACCCAACTACAACCGTTCGACGTCGCTTGTGCCTTAGCAATCGCTGAACCACACTCCAAGTTGTTATCAACCGTGCCAAGAATGCGGTTGACCTGACCACGAAGGTCTATTCCTGCATGCAACCGAAGAACACACAAGAACAAGGATAGTGAGCAACCTGAAACTTGCTAGATATAAAAGTCGCACAAGGATAGTTGAGGTTCTGTAACACGAATCTGTTGGTCTAGCCGACACAAGAGACAACGTGGAATTTGCACATGGGGCTAAACTGATCTAAACAAAACCTAAGTCCTAGAAAGGGAGGCGGCGGCTCCTATATAGTGAAAACAACCAGGGGAGGCGTCCCAAAGGGTACACCCTAGGGTCACAAGGCCCATGGGCCCAAGTGGAGGTGGCGCAGCACCCTTTTGACTCAGACTAGAAACCTACGTGGATTGTTTTGATGATTCTGGCCGGCTCGGATGGAATTTCAAGATGAGGTTGGATCCATTGGAAAGTAGACTTGATAAGCTTTCCATGAAGTACAATAACGTCCCAAACGGAGTCCGTATGAAGAAGTTATGCCCGTTTAAACTTGCACCATTGCAGCAGTTCGAATCCGATTCCAGTACGTGTCCAATACGAACTCTTTTGATGATTGTGGTGCGCACAGAAGTAATTTAGAGGTGACACCAGATCCATTGGAAAGAGGATAAGCAAAGCTTTCCAACAAGTACTTATGGACCTTAAACGGACTTCGTATGTGAAAGTTATGCACATTTGAAGTTGGGCTTGTCTGGCTGAATCCGAATTGATCTGGAGGCCGAATTGGATTCCAAAACGTGTCCAACTTGAACTCTTGCTTGAATTGATATAAAAATAACGTGGTGCTGTCAAAAAATATATTTTCATCATTATGTAGCATCATATTTTGATTTAAAATATGTTTAAGCTGAAGAAACGAATTCACCTTTAGTTCAATCTTGATATTGGGCGCTATTGTCGTGTGTGTTTGTGGCGTGGTCACATCATGGGCCCAAGTGGTGGTGGCGCAGCACCCTTGTTGACTCGGACTCAGAAACTAACGTGGAGTCTTTTAATGATTGCGGCCGGATCGGATGGAATTTGAAGATGAGGTTGAATCCGTTGGACAATAGACTTCCTAAGCTTTCCATGAAGTACAAGAACGTCCCAATCAGAGTCCGTATGAGGAAGTTATGTCCGTTTGAACTTGGTACCATCGCAGCAGTCCAAATCTGATTCCATAACGTGTCCAACTCGAATTCTTGTTTGGCTTGGCCCCAAGTGACGTGGTGAACTCCATTATTCCATCCAGGCATGTCCATGACTCCACGTCCCTCTCCTTCATCCTTTCCCAGGTTCCTAAGCACAATTAAATCACTTGCATTAGGTAGCGGTCTATTATCAGTAATATATGAACCTAGGATTGAATTCACCTGGTAATTAAGTTGACGAGCACGAGCTCGAGTGAGTGGTCCTTGTAACACTTGCTGTGGCTGAGTTGTATCCATGGAAGGGATGTCCTCATCATCCTCCCTTTCTTCCATTTGAGTCGTCATCGACTCAAACTCGTCCTCTTCTCCCAAGTAGGGCTTTAAATCTGCAATGTTAAAAGTGGGACTCACAGCAAAATCTGCAGGCAGTTGAAGCTTGTATGCATTATCATTAATCTTTTCTAACACCTTGAAAGGACCATCACCTCTTGGCATCAATTTTGATTTTCTCAATTCAGGGAACCTATCTTTTCTTAAATGCAACCAAACAAGATCCCCAGGTTCAAAAGTTAAACGTTTCCTCCCTTGACTACCAGCAAGTTTATATTTAGCATTCATGCGTTCTATATTCTCCTTAGTTGTCTCATGCATTTTTAAAATCAATTCAGCACGCTGTTTAGCATCAGGGTTCAATTTCTCCGAAGATGAAAGAAGCATTAAATCAATAGGAGCACGAGGCACAAAACCATAAACAACTTCAAAAGGGCACATCTTTGTAGTAGAATGCAATGAACGATTGTAAGCAAACTCAACATGAGGCAAGCATTCTTCCCACATTTTTAAATTCTTTTTCAACACAGCCCTAAGCATGGTAGATAAAATTCTATTCACAACCTCAGTTTGTCTATCAGTTTGGGGATGACAAGTAGTAGAAAATAACAACTTAGTCCCCAATTTAGCCCATAGAATTCTCCAAAAATGGCTAAGGAATTTAGTATCACGATCTGAAACTATAGTATTGGGCACACCATGCAAGCGAATAACTTCACGAAAGAATAAATCAGCAATATGGGTAGCATCATCGCTCTTATGACATGGTATAAAATGGGCCATCTTAGAAAATCTATCAACAACCACAAATATACTATCCCTCCCTTCTTGGTCCTAGGCAATCCTAAAACAAAGTCCATCGAAATATCTTGCCACGGGCGCTAGGAGCGGGTAAAGGCATATATAAGCCATGAGGATTAAGTCGTGACTTAGCTCTTTGACATGTAGTGCAGCGAGCAACGTAGCGCTCGACGTCCGTCTCATTTTGGCCAAAAGAAATGATCAGCAAGTATGTCCTCCGTTTTCTTCACGCCAAAATGTCCCATCAACCCGCCTCCATGTGCTTCCTGTAACAACAACGGACGAACGGAACCAGCAGGAATGCACAACTTGTTGGCTCTAAACATAAACCCATCATTAATGACAAACTTATTCCACATTTTCCCTTCTTTACAATTCAACAGGATTTCCGCAAAATCAGCATTGTGCACATATTGCTCTTTAATAGTCTCTAATCCAAAAATTTTGAAGTCAAGTTGTGATAGCATGGCATATCTCCTAGTCAAAGCATCAGCAATAACATTCTCCTTTCCCTTCTTGTGTTTTATGACAGGGAAAAGACTCAATACATTCAACCCACTTTGCATGTCTACGGTTCAGATTACCTTGACTTCGAATATGCTTTAAAGATTCATGATCAGAATGTATAACAAATTCTTTGGGCCATAAATAATGTTGCCAAGTTTCTAACGTTCGAAAAAGGGCATATAACTCCTTATCATAAGTAGAATAGTTCAAACTAGGCCCACTCAATTTCTCACTAAAATATGCTATAGGTTTGCCTTCTTGTAACAACACACCACCTAAACCAATTCCGCTTGCATCACATTCTAGTTCAAAAGTCTTATTGAAATCAGGGAGTTGGAGTAAAGGTGCATGTGTTAACTTATCTTTCAGTGTGGTGAAGGCGTTCTCCTGTGCGGCGCCCCAAACAAATGTCACGCCCTTCTTGGTAAGCTCATTCAATGGTGCGGCGATGGTGCTGAAATCCTTCACAAACCGGCGGTAGAACCCAGCAAGTCCTAAAGCTCCGCACCGTGTGACCGTGTTAGAGTCGGCCAACTCTGTATTGCTTCAACCTTGGCTTGATCAACTTCAATTCCTGTGGAGTGACAACATAGCCAAGAAACGACACTCGATCGGTGCAAAGGTGCACTTCTCAAGGTTACCAAATAGGCGTGCACCACGTAGAGCATTAAAAACAGCACGCAAATGGTTAAGATGTTCCTCTAATGATTTACTATATATCAGTATATCATCAAAATAAACCACCACAAATCTACCAATGAAAGCACACAAAACCTCGTTCATTAGTCTCATGAAGGTACTAGGTGCATTAGTTAAACCAAAAGGCATTACTAACCACTCATATAACTCGAACTTAGTTTAAAATGCCGTTTTCCATTCATCGCCTAATTTCATGCGGATTTGATGATAGCCACTACGCAAATCAACCTTGGAAAAGACAACAGAGCCACTCAATTCATCAAGCATATCATCTAACCTAGGAATAGGATGACGATACCTAATGGTGATATTATTGATTGCTCTACAATCCACACACTTGCGCCATGATCCATCATTCTTTGGTACTAAAATGACCGGAACAGCACAAGGGCTAAGAGATTCGCGCACATACCCTTTATCAAGCAACTCTTGGACTTGGCGCTGAATTTCTTTAGTTTCTTCTAGATTGGTCCTGTATGGTGCTGGTTGGGCAATGATGCACCGGGGATTAAATCAATTTGATGCTCAATCCCACGAAGCGGTGGCAGCCCCGGTGGTATGTCTTTTGGAAAGACATCTTTGTACTCCTGCAAAATGTTAGTGACCGTAGGTGGCAAAGAAGAAGGTATATCCTCAAATGAAAACAAAGCTTCTTTGCAAATCAATGCATAGCAAACAGAATTACTAGCATCAAGTTCAGTCATATCAGATTTAGTAGCAAGGAAACAAGCACCTTTCAATTTAATTTCTTTCTTATTGTCATGAACAGATTTAGGTTCTTTCTTTTTATGTTGCTCAAGCTCTTTTGCTACAATCTGATTTTCGCTCTCAGTATTCTCCTGACTTTTCTCTTTTCTAGCTCTAGCAAGGTCATCTTTACCAATTTGTTCAGGAGTCATAGGATGTAACACAATTTTCTTTCCCTTGAACATGAGAGAGTATTGATTATTCTTATCATGATGTACACAATCAGTATCATATTGCCAAGGTCTTCCTAATAACATTGAACATGCTTGCATAGGAACAACGTCGCAATCAACATAAACATGGTATGAGCCCATAGAAAAATGTACTCTCACCATACGGGTTACCTTCAACTTACCACTGTTGTTGAACCATTGAATATGGTATGCGTGGGGATGGGTTTTGGTCGTCAAAGCAAGCTTCTCCACCATATCTATACTGGCCAAATTGTTGCAACTCCCACCATCAAATAATTATGCGAATCGTGCGTTCCTTGAAAACGCACTTGATTTGGAACAAATTATGGCGCTGATTTTGCTCAGCACAAGACACTTGAGCACTTAGTACGCGTTGCACTATAATGCTCAAATACTTGTCGGCATTTTCGGTGCCAACATGTTCCTCCTCAGTCCTCATGGTCGGATTCATCATCATGTCCTGCAGGGTCATTTGCAAGCATAGCATATGTTTCATCATCAAAATCACTAGCAGAAGAATACCCACCATCATCGCGTATAATCAATACACGCTTGCTTGGACAGTCCCGCATCATGTGTCCAAAGCCTTTGCAATGATGGCATTGAGCGTCCCTCGTTCGTCTTGTCGAAACAACCGAAGAGGAAGTTTTGCAGAAAGTTGTGGTGCTGATTTGGGTGCTTGAAGCTTCGTGGCGCTGAATTTGGCGTAGTAGGCGCTGCTTGTTGTTGGGCGGTAATGGTGGGGGCACCACGGTGGATGAGGAAGAAGGTGTGCGCATCCATGAATTTGTGCGACCTGCAGAAAAGTTAGATCGCGTTCTCGTTTGGCGTCCCTGCAATTCTCGTTCAGCTTTGCAAGCAAGATGAAACAATCTAATCATGGAGTTGTAATCTTTGTAATCAAGAATGTCCTGAATTTCACGATTCAACCCTCCGAAAACCTAGCCATGGATGCCTCCTCATTCTCAACTAACCCACAGCGCAACATACCAATTTGTAATTCCTGATAGTATTCTTCCACAGACTTTGCACCTTGTTGTAAGCGTTGCAGTTTATTTAACAAATCACGAGCATAATATGAGGAACAAATCGATGGCGCATAAGCAATTTTAAAGCCTCCCAAGTGTTTGGTATGTTATTGGGATGTTGACGGCAATGTTCTTTCCACCAAATAGAAGCAAAATCAGTAAATTCACTAGTAGCAGCCCTAACTCGTCTATTTTCAGGAAAATCATGGCAAGTAATTTTTTGATCAACAACTAGTTCCCAATCAAGATAACCATCAGGATCATATTTACCATTAAAAGAGGGCATAGTGAATTTAACCTTAGCAAAAGCATCATCGTGGTCATGTACCTAACGTCGTGGGGGATCTCTTCGCATACCTTGTCGGTTAAAACGCACATTGTCAACTTCATCTTGTCCCTCTACCGTCACAGCAGGGGGAAGAACAACAACCGAAGCTTGGGCAATCTCCTCAAGGCGCGCCATAATATCTGCCAAAGAATTGTTAGTGATACCTTGTGCTTTCTCCATCGCAGCAAGCGTTGCGTTTGTCTCAATCTGGGCGCCCTCGAGTTGAGCAAGTCGCTCATTTGTGACTCTGACATCCTCCTCAAGACCCTCCGCACGACGATTCATTTCGCGTGTGAAATGTTGTATGATTCCCTTCGTACGAGGACTATGAGATGAGTTCTGATCTGAAAACTCTCCAGAACCTGCCATTGTTAGCAAAAACACAAGAATATGTCCCTAACAAGTACTAGGGTAGGGTGCTCGCACTCAAACCTTCTATTGAATTCTTACCAATTCTTACCAAGCACACAGGGCGATCAGCAACCAGCGATGACAATATATCTGCGATGATGGAGCGATTGCCAGGTGAAGCTCAGCCTGTACGGTGTAGAAAAGGTGTAGCTGGGAAGGCTCAAGTTTGGTAGCAAGGAGTAGCAATAATCAATTCAGAAAATGCAAGCTGAAAAATCGTTCAACGCCGGTTGGTGCTGGCCCTAGGCGAGACCGTACTAGAGACGCGAGCCTAGAACACAAACGAGTACACCGCGCAGAAAGAAACTAGATGACGTTGCACACGGAGTTCAGGAGCTCGAAAAAGGATGCCGTCTGCACGGGGAACCTTAGAATCACTTGTAGAAGGTTCCTGTCAATTTTGAGCAAATTCTGAGAAACTTGATTTTTCCTCGGTTTGCGGGCCCGTTTTCAGGGCCTAAGCGGCGTTTTTTGGGGTCGAAGTTGCGCGTATGTGCCTGGAGGCTTACACGGATCTGAAATCTCCAAGATAAGCCTTCTCCACACACACCGTATGATGGAGGCGAGGTGCCTGATCTTTCGATGAGATTGATAACTATCGATTTTGGTGGAGGCAACTCTCACGATCCGACTACAACCGTACGACGACGCTTGCTCCTTAGCAATCGCTGAACCAACTCCGAAGTGTTATTGACCACGCTGGAGGCGCGATCAACCTGAACACGACGTTCAATCCCTGCGAGCAATCGAAGAACTAGCAAGAATAAGACGAAGGCAATCTGATATTGCAAATATGAATGAAGCATAAATTGTATTGCGAATAACAAAGATGGGATCTCGAAGCTGTCTTGACAGGTGGTCGTCCGACACAACTGAAGAACAAAGTTTGCATAATGGCTAAACCTAAACTCAACGAAATCCAAGTCTTAGCAACGGAGGCGGCGGCTCCTTTATAGGGAGAACGACCAGGGGGGGCGTCCAAGGGCACGCCCTAGGGTTACAAGGCCCATGGGCCCAAGTGGTGGTGGCGCAACACCCTTTTGACTCGGACTCAAAAACCAACATGGAGTCTTTTGATGATTGCGGCCGGCTCAGATAGAATTTGAAGATGAGGTCAGATCCGTTGGAAAATAGACTTCCTAAGCTTTCCTTGAAGTACAAGAACGTCCCAATCGGAGTCCGTATGAGGAAGTTATGCCCGTTTGAACTTGGTACCATTGCAGCAGTCCGAATCTGAATCCAGAACGTGCCCAACTCGAATTCTTGTTTGGCTTGGCCCCAAAGTGACGTGGTGAACTTCATTATTCCATCCAGGCATGTCCATGACTCCACGTCCCTCTCCTTCATCCTTTCCCAGGTTCCTAAGCACAATTAAATCACTTGCATTAGGTAGCGGTCTATTCTCAGTAATATATGAACCTAGGAATGAATTCACCTGGTAATTAAGTTGACGAGCACGAGCTCGAGTGAGTGGTCCTTGTAACACTTGCTGTGGCTGAGTTGTATCCATGAAAGGGATGTCCTCATCACCGTAGCACTTGAGCGAAGGGTAGAGAAACCGAAGTTTCAGCGAGTAGAATCTAACACCACAATTGGATTCAACACACCAAGAGCAATCCTCGATGCAAATCTCAAGAACACGCCAACAATGGCCCCAAACCATGGTGATTTTCTGGTTTCAAATTCTCAAATCATAACCTGAGTTACAATGGGGCTAAGGCCCTGGCCTTATATTGGTGCACAATGCACGGCCTTGACTAAAACTCACGCACAACTTGGCCTAAGGCGAAACAAACTCAATACGAACTAAAAGGAAATACCTAAACTGTAACCTCTGAATTCTCTCTTCATTTGCGATCTGACTATGAGGATTTCGATGCTGGCACCTTGTCCATTGTGTGGGGCTTCGAAATAGCTTTCGAACGAGTCCAAGAACACCCAAATCGGACTCCGTTTGTGAAAGTTATGGACGTTTTAGTATCGGTCTTACCAGCTGTCCCAATACGAGTCCGAATCGGTTTTAAATTTTTATATGTTTTGTTTTCTTGTTCAAGGGTTTCCAAATCCGTTTGGAACCTGAAAAGGAGTCATTCTCAACCTTTAGAAGGCCATGGTGTGGTCGGATTTTTTCCTTACTTGCATTGCAATACTCGAACTATTTTTGTTTGGCAAGTCTCGCGCGTCTCTCCGGACAGCATGTGCAGCATCCAATGAAATTGCCATAAATTTGTGTAGTAAGCTCCAAATCAAGTGCCGTTTGATTCGTTCGAAAATAGACTTCATTAGCTTTCCAAATATGTCTCTTGTGCACATTAGAAACCTCAGAATTGGTATTCAAAGCTTCTTGAACATTATGCACAGAACTGCAAGCACAAACCAAAATTGTAGTGCTACTAGGTGCCACATCATCCTCCCCTCCTTTGGGGTAATCTTGAGAGCTTGCTTCTTCTTGGCTGTAATTTCTTCATCAACATGAATAGCACTCTCCAATTTTGGTTTCAACACATGCTTCTTTCCCCCATGTACAGAAGTGTGTGTGTTGGACCGCCCACATGCATCCATTGGAACTACGTGCAAGCCACCTTTTCAACACATAGTCACCAACAACAAGCGGAACACGTACCTTGTGAGTTATCTTTAGTCTTCCGGAGTTGTGTAGCCACTCCACATGATGTGGTTGAGGATGCCTCCACGTGGACAACCCTAAAGCATACACCAAATCTTTGCTAATCACATTGGTTGACTTCCACCATCAATGATCAACTTGCATGCTTTATCTTTGATCTTGCACTTCGCTTGGAAAACACTCCACCGCTGTCCTTTGGTTTCAGTTCTTTACTTGCACCTTTCGGACCAAATGATTAACACCATTCAATTCTGGATCACAATAGACGACATCCTCATTGGAATCGTCAGATTTTTCGCTTTCAGAATCACTACTAGAACTTGTTGAAATATAGCCATCATTTGTGAAAAGCACTCTTCGTTGATTTGGGCAATCACGCATCGTATGACCCCTTCCCTTGCACTTGAAACACTCAATTTCTCTAGCACAAGCATTAGAAGGCAAACTAGAGTCAGTTTTAGTTGCTTCTTTACCTCTGTTGCTTGCCTCCTTTGAAAGAGCACCAGTTGAGCGGCTTGATGCCGCCACTTTGGAGTGTGAACCCACATCATCGTCTTGCTGTAATGAACGCCTCCATGACTTTGTTTGAGTGTTAGCATGTCCACCCTTGGCTTGTTTGCGCTTCAATTGTTGTTCAGCACGTTCAGCTTGATGCACCAAGTCTTGAATGTTGTAGTAATGGACCATCTCCACCCTATCTTTCACATCCCCATTCAACCCATTAAAGAAAGCGTGCCATAGTAGCCTCATCATGCTCCTCTGTCCTGTACGGATCATCAATATCTCCATCTCTTTATAATATTCATCAACACTAGAGTTACTCTTAATTTGCGATTTGACTATGAGGATTTCGTGGCTGGCACCTTGTCCATTTTGTGTGGCTTGAAATAGCTTTGAGCGAGTCCAAGAACGCTCAAATCGGACTCCGTTTGTGAAAGTTATGGACATTTTAGTATCGGTCTTGCCAGCTGTCCCAATCCGAGTCCGAATCGGTTTCAAATCTTTATATGATACGGGTCGCCCGATCTTCTCGGCGTTGGATGGATACTCACGGGAGTCTTGATGAATCGTAATGATCCTCCAATGCCAGTGCAAGGGCGAACACTCTTTAATCTGCCAAAACACACTCGTGTTGATTTCACGACCACTAAGCGAAGATCTATCGTGCACCCAATTCCCAGCGGACAGGCTGAGCGATCTTGATTGAAGAAGATACTCCTAATTCTATAAGGAATTTCGGCAGCAATGCTAAACTCGAAAACTTTAGTAGATTGATTTTTCTCAAACGTGGTCTGAGCCTAAAGGCTGCCAATACAAGGCTTATAGCCTCTTGGGACGTACATATGGTCCCCAAACCAAGTACAACTCAACCCTATATGCTTTTAGATACGAACTCTCACAAAAGGAAACTATATTTTCCACCCGTCATATTATTTTGGTCATAACTTTTTATCCGTGATGAATTTGAAGGTGGGAACAGATACATTGCGTAGCCCTTGAAATTATCTTTCCAATGAGTACAAGAACACCTGAATCGGACTCCGTTTGTGAAAGTTATGACCTTTTAGTAACTGCCTGTCAGGCTGTCCAGAACCGAATCCGAATTGAATCCTGAGTTGAATCCGAGTTTGAATTGGGTTGAGCACGTGGGAGGTCCGAATTTGGCTTGAAAATCTTATCCAAAACTTGTAGTTTAAGTCCTTGAGCTCCTCCCTTTTTGATCTCCCACTGCATGGGCTTCTTTCCTCCTTGATCAGCTGCACGGGCAAGCGCTTTCTCCTTTCTATCTCCATGGGCTTTGAGCTTTTTGTTCTTGGTAGCAAATATGATTACTCTCCTTGTGCTTCTCCATTGCTTTGGCTCCGGAATCATCATAATATTCAAACCTAATAATAAAAAAGAATTTGGCATAAGGTAGTATATCGTTCCCACGAATAGAAGGAAATTCATTATGAAACAAATTCACCTGACAATATTTAATGCAGCTCAATACTTCTTTCCAGTGAAATAATGTATTTGACTTAAAAGTGCTAAGCATGTGCGTATCCGCATCATCCTCCCCTTCTTCAAGAAAAGCCGTCCTCGGCTTTTGATAGCTAGAAATTGTACTAAACAACGGATACAATGTGTATGCATCGTATATGTATTGGTCAGTTACACCCCTTCCGTCTTTCACATTATTATTACCTGGAGGTGTAGTAAACAAAAGAACAACACATATCGTGGTATATGCATGAATCAATTATGGTGTCATTCTCATTCTCACTGTTTTGCGCAAACCAATTGATACTACAACAGCTATCAAATGCATACATTGTAATGTTTTCATCCACACCATTCTCCCTCCCATAAGAAAAAGTCATCCTCGACTTTGCGAAGCACGTGGACAAGTCATTAATGGGCAAAACTAGATCGAGCGGTTCAAATATGGAAGAGAAAATTTTAAGTTCTTTCGATGCTTCAACTGCGCTACTCTGATTATTTGTACATGATTGTACATTAAAGGATGAATAAGTAGGCTTAAGAAATCTTTTAAAACAAGAAGCACTATTGTTGAAACTCATCTCATTGTGATCATGATATGGCACAAAAATTTGTTTATCCAAAATATGCAATTTCAATTCAGCAAGCTTATCACATGTAATGCATATTCGGTAAACATAAAACTTATCATCTATACCATAGTTTCCAATCAAATTGAACTTATATGTATATGCATGGGTACTAACTAGTGATTTTAAACACGAAATTTCAGCAACATTCTCAATCACATTAGATAGCTCTCTAGGATCATCAAACATGACATAGCACAAAGAATCATTAGGAGATATTCGAGTAAGAACTTCCTTATGAGTACTCAATTCCACATTATGTAAATTGAGCAAAGAAATTTCAGAACATGGAATTTTCAATCGCACATATGAGTTCTCACAAGTACTCACCATTTCACAATTAATTTCAGTGCCAATATTGTTACGTTTATTGTTCTCCTCAATTGATATAGGTGTTGTAGGTATTAAATCATCATGATGTAACAATGGGACAGAAAGTACTTCATCTTCAACCGTGGTTATCTCCTCATCTTTGACTTCCAATGATGCCAGTTGTTGAATGTTTAATTCCTCATCTTCAATTTCAACCTGCACAATGTGAGAAACAACACTAGAAGTAGACATTAATGTGTTAGTTTCAAAATCAACCTCACTTTGCCCATCATCTACCTCTTTCTTCTCTTTTGGTGTTCCTCTCAGTCTCAATTTGGATGCCCTCAAACTCACATATGGTGGGATCACACAGCTCACTCTTTTTATCACTCTCACTCAATTTGGCTATATGGGGAAAGTCCCAAGCTCGGTCATCTTCTACACCTCAATAGCACAATTCATAAGATCATGCACGCTACTAAAATATTTATGCTGAAGTGAAGCGGCGATCTTAGAATTTAAGCCACCCCTGAAGTATGCCTTCTCCCTTGATGGACTAGTGATGAGGACATCCTTTCCATGCATACAACCATGCCAACTCCACATCAAACTGAAACTATGATACAAGGACCAATGACTAGAGCGCGAGCACGTCAACTTAACCATCAGGTGAATGCGTTCCTAAGTTTGCATACAAATGTTTCAAAGAATGGAATACTACTTAATTCTTGTGATGATTTAATTGTCCTTAGGAACCATGGGGAAGAACCACGTGAGCTCAAGTATAGAAGTGGAACTGTCAAGCGCAAACCAAGTCCTGTTCGCGAGTTTGACTCGGATTCGGCCTTCCCAACAGCGTCTACTTTAAATGGCCATAACTTTTGATCCAGAAGGTTTCTCGGGGCCCGTGAGTACTCGTTGGAAAGCTCTTGAAGTCTACTTTCAGATGGATCTGGTCTCACCTTCAAATTTCATCCGAACTGGTCAGAAACTGCAAAATAAGTCACATCACCTTTCCAGTCCGAGTAAAGTGGGCCTTGGGCCTTGTAATCGAGTTCTTTTCGGCTTCCATGTGTTTTGGCCGACCCTCCACCTTCTGTATCCCTTAAATAGGCAGCCACACCCTCTTCTAGGGTTTGGGTTTTGATAGACTAAGTTAGCTTTTGCTACTTCGCCTTGTACTCGTGCGTGTCGGCTAGACCGCCCGAATACTGTCTTGAACCCCACCGTTTTTCTGTTTTTGATTGAATTGTACATCGATTATTTGCAATTGAGTTGCTGTTCATCTTGTTCTTGCCTGTTCTCCGATTGCTTGCAGGAACAAGTACCCTCATAGTTAGGTTGATGCTGCACCGACAAGGTGACGAACAACCTCTGGAATTGGTGTATCGATCGCTAAGGCGCAACGTCCTTGGATGGTTGTAGTCGGGTCGTCAACGTCATCTCCTTCCCCAATCGAATCTACCACTTTCATCGAAAGATCGGGACCGCTAGTGCTATCAACTAGTGACACCAGCACGACGCATCGCATCTTGCACTTCAAAATAGTAATCTTCGAGCGGGTGGCAGCGGAGGCTGGCGCCTAAGTCGAAGTAGGCGCGCGCGCTCCGTCCCCTACCCTTCGAACGGGTGGCAGCGGAGGCTGGCGCCTAAGTCGGAGCCGAGGCGCGCGCGCTCCGTCCCCTACCCTTCGAATGGGTGGCAGCGGAGGCTGGCGCCTAAGTCGAAGTAGACGCGCGCGCGCTCCTTCCCCGACCCTTCGAGCGGGTGGCAGCGGAGGCTGGCGCCTAAGTCGAAAATGGCGCGCGCTCCGTCTCCTACCCGCCGATCGGTACCGACACCTAGCTCGCCAAAAGGCCAAAAGGCGGGTCGGGTGCGTGACCGTGACGCTTGCATTGATGGTCCTTGGTTCTGCGGTCGGTGTGGCGTGCATCGCCACGATGCCTCGTTTTCGGTTACGGGGAATCGTGCGGGGCGGACCTTTGCGCCGCTGCGGTTGCATCCGGCATGCGAATCCTTGCGATGCTTCGGTAGCGGCGATATGGGCGAGGTGGCTTGAAATAGCCCCCCGTAACAGCGTCCCCGCACCTTTACGCCCTTTTTCCTATCTACTCCGCCGTCTACACTTTCGCGATATTTTCACCGCTTCAATCTCTTTGTTGGAAGCGATGGCCTCCGGTGGTAAGCGCGGCCAGGCGGTTGGCGGCTCTGGCATTCGCTGGCGACCGTCGCTGCTGGTGGTGAAGTACTCGCTGAGCGAGCACGACCCGGCGGCGGCAGACAAGTGGTGGCTGGCGACGGAGAAGGAAGGCTCGTTCTCCGGCGAGCTGGGCCCTTCGCTTGTGACCGAGAAGGCCATCCAGCGACTGCTGCGTGAGGGGAAGCTTTCCGATCGCCAGGCGGTACAACTGCCCGCCCCCGATGAGACCGAGCCGCACCCCGAGCCGTCCGAGGTGATCGTGTTCGTCGCCTTCTTGGATGCAGGGCTCCGCATCCCGGCGGCGGCTATTGTGGGCGACGTGCTACGGACCTTTGGGTTGGCGGGCGGTGACTCCAAACGCCGTGGCGGCTTGCCGTATCTGATTGGGCTTTGCGTTCGGGGCGTCTTTGGACCAGCTCTTCTTTGTTTGCCTATCGCACGAGGCACGGTGCCAGCCCAAAGATCGGAAGGGCGGGACACGGTCGAACTTTGGCAGTGTTAGCTTCCTTCTCGGCCGTCTGCGCCAAGCTTTTCCCGCGAATGCGACTCTCGGGAAGTGGGAGTCCCGATGGATGAAGCGGTGGTTCTACCACCATGTAGAGAGCGGGAGCGGCCTCGAGTGTCTGGTCGGCCGATCGCATTCAGGACTTCGCCGGCCGGACACGGGCGACAACGAGCGGCGCCCGACGACTCGTGGGCTTGGCGGCCCGCTTCAATATGCGTGACCTCGCCGAAGAGTTCGTGATGTCGACGTGGCGCGCTTGTGGCGGCTGGCGCCTGCCGTTGAGTCGTCGAGGCGACAACGTTGAGCCGTCGATCTGCGTACTACGGCGCCCCAACCCTCGTAGTGCGACCACCTCGCTCCTTTGTCGCGTGTAGCGTGTTACGCATTCACCCCGTTTTCTTCTGCTTTAATTTAGAGATTAGCTTGGATGACGCGGGCGACTTCGTGCGCGTGTTCCTCGGGCCGTATATCGGCGAGGAACACAAGCGGCGCTCGTCGCAAGCTGCGTCGGCGGGTGGGGCGGATAAATCATGTGTGCGAGGCCTTGGGCCTTGCGGACCGCCCTTGTTCGTCTTCGCAACCTCAAGGCGCCGGTGCTGCGAAGACGGCGCGCGTCTCGCAAAGGGGCGGCGGGCGTCCGTCGTTCTTGGCATGGCAGCGCGCGCGCCGCTGCCCGGCGCGGCGACGCGAGTCGGTCGGCGAATATGCCGACTCGAGCTTGAGGCTGGGGCGCCCGGCGGCGTCCTCGGGCGTCGGACGGCGGGCTCACGGCAGCCCGCCCGAGGGAGGAGGTCTCGCATCCCCTTGCGGTCGTCGAGGCGGGACCGAGCGGTTTGCCGTGTTGAAGTGGGCGCCGGTGTGGCGGCTACGTCGTCGGGCGCAACCGGTGACGACCGTCTCGCGCGGAGACGCAGCGCAGCCGGCCATGGCGCCGCGATGCGGAGAGGCAATCTTGGTCGTGGTCGCGCGGTGGCCGGCCGAGTCGGCGCCGCAGAGGTTGCCGCCGGGGCTTTTGCCCCGGTGCTGCGGCGCGAGCTGTTCCCCAGTGGTTCTTTGAGGCAGGCGCTGCCCCATTCTGGCCAAACGGCCATGCCTGCGGCCGTGGCTCCACCAAACGTCGAGGGGGTTCACCATGGTGACGGGCGTCGGGAGTTTGTGGGACTCCGACACCCATGCCGAGGTCCCTACGGCGCGTGTTCCTCCTACGCCTCGGACCACGCCGTCCACCTTGCCGGAGCGCTCTGAGGCGACGGTAAACGCGGGAGCCTTTGTTCCTTGCGGAACCGCACCTCCGGAAGGGGTTTGCGCCACTGTTCCCATTCCTGGGACTAGGGGGAAGGCTCCCAAACTCCGCCGGCTGCCACCGAGGGTAAGTTGGCATGGGTTATCCTGGAACGTTTTTGTTGCTCCTTGTGGTGTGCTCACACGCACTTTTGCCTCTGATGTCGCTTATCCGGAGGAGGAGCCTTTGCCGAACGCGAGGTTCCAGCGCTGTTGGCGAGGCGTTCGCGCTCGGCCCGCGGACCGTCCCCCGCCGGAGACGCGAGGGCATGGCATGGCATTGTGGATGACGCGGCTGCCGCGTCGGGCGGCGAGTGCTACCACGTCACGGGTGGACCGTCTAAGGGACGGCTTCGTGGTGTCAGGGGTGCGGGTAAGTACGTAGCTATATGATAACACCCGGCCATACTACGCTTGCTGAATCACTTTTTGCCCTATAGACCCTGGTGCTGGGGCAGGCCCTGCAGACGGCTTATGTTCATGCGCAAAGGGCGCTGGAAGATAGGCTGCAGGCCGTCGAGGAGCAATTGCACGAGCCCGCTGAGGTTCGGTCCTGATAGCACTAGGGGTCCCGATCTTTCGATGAGAGTGGTAGATTCGATTGGGGAAAGAGATGACGTTGACGACCCGACTACAACCATCCAGGGACGTTGCGCCTTAGCGATCGATACACCAACTCCAGAGATTGTTCGTGACCTTGTCGGCGCGCGATCAACCTAACCACGAGGTTCTTGTTCCTGCAAGCAATCGAAGAACAAGCAAGAACAAGATGAACAGCAACTCAATTGCAAGTAACGATGTAAGATTCAATCGAAAACAGAAAGCGGTGGGGTTCGAAGACAAGTATTCGGGCGGTCTAGCCGACACGCAGCGAGTACAAGGCAAAGCAGCAAAAGCTAACTTAGTCTAAACAAAACCCAAACCCTAGAAGAGGTGCGGCTGCCTATTTAAGGGTCACGGAAGGTGGAGGGTCGGCCAAAACACAAGGAAGCCGAATAGGACTCGAATTACAAGGCCCAAGGCCCACTTTGACTCGGACTGGAAAAGCGACGTGAATTGTTTTGCAGTTTCTGGTCGACTCGGATGGAATTTGGAGGTGAGGCCGGATCCATCTGAAAGTAGACTTCAAGAGCTTTCCAACAAGTACTCATGGGCCCCGAGAAACCTTCTGGATCAAAAGTTACGGCCGTTTGAAGTAGGCGCTGTCAACAAGGCCGAATCCGAGTCAAACTCGTGAACAGGACTTGGTTTGCGCTTGCGGTTCCACTTCTATACTTGAGCTCATGTGGTTCTTCCCCATGGTTCCTAAGGACAATTAAATCATCACAAGAATTAAGTAGTATTCCATTCTTTGAAACATTTGTATGCAAACTTAGAACGCATTCACCTGATGGTTAAGCAGGCGTGCTCGCGCTCTAGTCATTGGTCCTTGTATCATAGTTTCAGTTTGATATGGAGTCGGCATGGTTGTATGCATGGAAAGGATGTCCTCATCATCCTCCCTTCTTGCATTTGAGTCGTCCGCGACTCAAGCTCATCTTCTTCTCCCAAGTATGGCTTCAAATCTGCAATGTTAAAGGTGGGACTAACCCCAAAATCTGCAGGCAACTCAAGTTTATATGCATTGTCATTAATCTTTTCCAACACTTTGAAAGGACCATCAGCTCTAGGCATCAACTTAGACCTCCTCAATTCAGGAAATCTTTCTTTTCTCAAATGCAACCAAACTAAATCACCGGTTGAAAAGTTAAATGCCTCCTTCCTTTACTACCAGCAAGTTTATATTTAGCATTCATGCGTTCAATATTTTCTTTGGTTGTCTCATGCAATTTCAACATCAAGTCAGCACGCTGTTTAGCATCAAAATTTAACTTCTCCGAAGATGGAAGTGGTAGCAAATCAATAGGAGCACGAGGCACAAAGCCATAGACAATCTCAAAAGGGCACAACTTTGTAGTAGAATGCAGCGACGATTATAAGCAAATTCAATATGAGGCAAGCATTCTTCCCACACTTTAATGTTCTTTTTCAAAACAGCCCTAAGCATGGTAGATAAAGTTCTATTCACAACTTCAGTTTGCCCATCAGTTTGGGGATGACACGTAGTCGAAAATAACAGCTTAGTCCCCAATTTAGCCCATAAAGTTCTCCAAAATGGCTAAGGAATTTAGTGTCACGATCGGAAACTATTGTATTTGGCACACCATGCAAGCGAACAACTTCACGAAAGAACAAATCAGCAATATTGGAAGCATCATCACTTTTATGACATGGTATGAAGTGTGCCATCTTAGAAAATCTATCCACAACAACAAATATGCTATCCCTCCCTTCTTTGTCCTAGGCAGTCCTAAAACAAAGTCCATAGAAATATCTTCCCAAGGCACACTAGGAACAGGTAGAGGCATATACAAACCGTGAGGATTAAGTCGTGACTTAGCCTTTTGACACGTAGTGCAGCGAGCAACAAAGCGTTCCACATCACGTCTCATCTTTGGCCAAAGAAATGACTACCAAGTATGTCTTCCGTCTTCTTCGCTCCAAAATGCCCCATCAGCCCACCTCCATGCGCTTCTGTAACAACAACAAACGAACGGAGCTAGCTGGAATGCATAGTTTGTTAGCTCTAAACACAAATCCATCATTTAGAACAAATTTATTCCACGTTTTCCCTCTTGGCAATTCAGCAACACGTCTTTAAAATCATCATCATGAACATAATGCTCCTTAATTGTTTCCAATCCAAAAATTTTGAAGTCAAGTTGTGAGAGCATGGTATATCTCTAGACAATGCATCAGCAATAACATTCTCCTTTCCCTTTTGTGTTTTATGACATAAGGAAAAGACTCTATGAATTCAACCCACTTTGCATGCCTACGGTTCAATTTTGCTTGACTTCTAATATGCTTTAATGACTCATGATCAGAATGAATGACAAATTCTTTGGGCCATAAATAATGTTGCCATGTCTCTAAAGTTCGAACTAGAGCATATAATTCCTTATCATAAGTAGAATAGTTCAAACTAGGCCCACTCAATTTTTCACTAAAGTATGCCACAGGTTTACCATCTTGCAACAGCACACCACCCAATCCAATTCCACTAGCATCACATTCTAGCTCAAAAGTCTTACTAAAATCTGGAAGTTGGAGTAATGGTGCATGTGTTAACTTATCTTTCAATGTGTTGAAGGCGTCTTCCTGTGCATTCCCCAGTATGCGGCACCCCCTTTTAGTGAGCTCATTCAATGGTGCAGCGATGGTGCTGAAATCCTTCACAAAGCGACGATAGAATCCAGCAAGTCCTAGAAAACTTCGCACTGCGTGACCGTTTTAGAGTCGGCCAACTCTGTATTGCCTCAACCTTGGCTTGATCAACTTCTATGCCCTGTGGAGTAACAACATAGCCAAGAAAGAGACTCGATCCGTGCAAAATGTGCACTTCTCAGCGTTACCAAATAAGCGTGCATTCGTAAAGCATCAAAAACAGCACGTAAATGGCAAAGGTGTTCCTCTAGTGATATGCTATATATCAATATATCATCAAAATAGACCACTACAAATTTACCAATGAAAGCACGCAAAACCTCGTTCATTAATCTCATGAATGTGCTAGGTGCATTAGTTAAACCAAATGGCATTACTAACCACTCATACAAACCGAACTTAGTTTTAAATGCTGTTTTCCATTCATCTCCCAATTTCATGCGAATTTGGTGGTACCCACTCATAAATCAACTTTAGAAGACAATAGAGCCACTTAATTCATCAAGCATATCATCTAACCTAGGAATAGGGTGACGATATCTAATGGTAATGTTATTGATCGCTCTACAGTCCACACACATACGCCATGATCCATCTTTCTTAGGCACTAAAATTACCGGAACAGCACAAGGGCTAAGAGACTCACGCACATAACCTTTATCAAGCAATTCTTGAACTTGGCGCTGAATCTCCTTAGTTTCTTCGGATTGGTCCTGTATGGCGCACGATTGGGCAAAGATGCCCGGGAATCAAATCAATCTGGTGCTCAATCCCTCGCACTTGGTGGTAGCCCTGGTGGCACGTCCTTTGGAAAGACATCCATGTACTCCTGCAAAGATTAGTGACAGCAGGAGGCACAGAAGAAGGTACCTCCTCAAATGAAAATAAAGCTTGTTTGCAAAGTAAGGCATAGCAAATAGAAGTACTAGCATCCAGCTCATTCACATCAGACTTAGTAGCAAGAAAACATGCACCTTGCAATTTAATCTCAGTTTTATTCTCATGAACAGATTTAGAGTTTTTCTTTTATGTTGCTCAAGTTCACTTGCAACAATCTGATTTTCACTCCTATTATGCTCCTGATTTTTCTCTCTACTAGCTCTAGCAATCTCATCTTTGAAAATAGCTTCAGGAGACATAGGATGTAACACAATTTTCTTGTCATGATGCACAAAAGAATATTGGTTTGTCTTACCATGATGCAGTGAATCTTTATCATATTGCCACGGTCTACCTAACAGCATAGAGCATGCTTGCATAGGGACAACATCGCATTCTACAACATCGTGATAAGAACCAATAGCAAAATTTACTCTCACCATTCGTGTTACCTTCACCTTGCCGCTGTTATTGAACCATTGAATGTAGTAAGGGTGTGGGTGAGGTTTGGTGTTCAACGCAAGCTTCTCCACCATATCGGAGCTCACCAAGTTGTTGCAGCTCCTCCATCAATTATCACTCGGCATGAACGTTCCTTCACGACGCACTTTGTTTGGAAAAGGATGTGCCGCTGATTTTGCTCCGCCCTCTCCATTTGTGCACTCAACACACGCTGCACAATGAGGCTCTCATAGCGCTCTGCATCTTCAGCACCAATGTGCTCTTCTTCTTGCTCCTTCCCACTACCTGCATGGTCAGCTGCAAGCATAGCATATGTATCCTCATCCAAATCACTAGCAGAAGAATACCCACCATCATCTCTCACAATCAGAACACGCTTGGTTGGGCACTCACTCCTCACATGGCCATACCCTTGCATTGATGACATTGGATATCCCTTGTTCGTCCCGTAGATGCAGCGGACGAAGAGCTCTTTGCATGTGCTTGGGCTGCCCCCTTTGTTGCCGGATGCCGAGATGCGAATTTGATGATGACAACCGTGGCTTGCTGTTGGTGGAAGAAGGTGCAGGGGTTGGCTTGATGGTGCGGCGGATGCGTTGAGACCAAATGTTTCCACGACCTGCGAAGCGTTAGTCCTAGTGCTCGTGCGTCGTCCTGTACTTCTCTTTCAGCTTTACAAGCAAGATGAAATAAGCGAGTGATAGAATTATATTCCTTGTAAGCTAAGATATCCTGAATTTCCCGATTCAAACCACCCATAAACCTAGCCATAGCGGCTTCCTCAGTTTCCTCTAAGTCACAACGCAGCATGCCTGTTTGCAATTCTTGAAAATATTCCTCTACGCTTTACTACCTTGCCTCAATTGTTGCAACTTATGTAACAAATCACGTGCATAATATGAGGAACAAATCTAGCTCGCATGATTCTTTTAATGCATCCCAAGTTTGTGGTATGGTGAAAGGATTTTTCTTAGAATATTCACTCCACCAAGCAGACGCAAAATCAGTAAACTCACTAGTAGCAGCCCTAACCCTTTTGTTTTCGGGAATGCATGACAAGCAAATTTCTGATCAACAGCCAATTCCCAAGTGATATAAGCATCGGGTTATATTTTCCATCAAAAAGTGGCATAGTGAACTTAATCTTACCAAGCGATTCATCATTGTCACGTACCTCAGCCCGGCGTGGTTGGCGTTGGCGGTGGCGTCCTCATCATCATCAATCTCGGTGTCGGCCGCATAATCGTCTCCACCATTTTCGTCCACCCTGCTGCCCAAGACACCAATGTTGGCACGAGTGCGCTGAGTCGGTGCAGCGGGAGATGCACGGCCCTCTCATCAAGGCGTCTCAAAATCTCAGCAAGTGAGGTGTTGATGGTGCCAACGGAAGCCTCAATGTTGCAAGCGTAGTGTTGGTGTCGATCTGCGCGACCTCCAATTGGCCAAGGCGTTCGTTGGTGACCCGTACATCCTCATCAAGTCCTTGAGTGTGCAGCTTCATTTGGCGCTCAAAGTGTTGTATGATGCCCCTAGTCCGAGGGGAATGTTGCGCTGCCCGCAGTCCTCGGTTCTCGACATTGTTAGAAGAACACAAGAAACAAACCAAGAAGATAAAAATAATTAAAACTGCAGGTTATACCCTCACAACTACTGGGATGTGGTTAAATCAAGTCGCACACTCTCAACCTGTTCTGTCAAGCTCTTACAAGTTCTTACCACAGCGAGCAGGAGGTGATGGCAGCCGACAAGTCAAGACAATATCTCCTGGAAATTGGGTGTATCGCTGCCTTGGTCGCTAGTCCACGTGAGGTGGTAGCCAAATCTGTGGAGCTATAGGTGGGCTGAGAGTGAACAAAGGATAACTAGAACCACATTAGTCAAAGCAAGTTGAATGATCGCTCAACGGCGGCACCGTGCTGGTCTAGGCTGGACCGTACTAGAGACGCGAGCCTAGAACACAAGCGAAGACACACCGTGCGAGAAAGAAACTAGATGGCGTTGCACACGGAGTTCTGGAGCTCGAAAAGGGTGCCGTCTTCACAGGGTACCTTAGAATCACGTGCAGAAGGGCTCTGTCAATTTTGAGCGAATTCTGAGAAACTTGATTTTCCTCGGTTTGCGGGCCGTTTGAGGCCCTAAGCGGCGTTTTGGGGTCGAAGCTGCGCGTATGTGCCCGATGGCTTACGCGGCTCTGAAATCTCCAGTTTTTCGGACTTCTTTTTTCACTCTATCTTCGATTTCCTTTCCAACGGATCAAGAATCGCCTCAATCGGAGTCGTATGCAAAAGTTAGCTGTTTCTCTCTCCTCTGTTTTTTTCTTCTTTTTTTTTTTTTTTTTATATGCGGCTCTTCTAGATGCGGCTGCCTGTTCCTTCTTTTCTCTTTTTTTCACACACGATGTAGTTGAATCCAATTCGTGCCCTACTCCAATACCAATTAGGGCGGAAACCGAGTCCTACTCCAATCCAATTAGGGCGAAACCGTGTCCTACTCCAAGACCAATTAGGGCAGCAACCGAGTCCTCCTCTTTTTTTTTTTTTGCCCTCCTATGACAGTTCGGATCTAAGCGCAGCGGTGAGTCCAAAGCGTGAGCAGAACTCGAAACTCTAAAGGAACTAGACACTAAGACCAGCAAAGGACACGGCGATGCAACGAAGACTCAACAAACAAGGACTATGCAGCAATAGATAAAGGCTCAAATTGTTTGGATTTTGGGAATAGATCTGATCTGCTATTTTTTTGGTTTTCTGGACTGTAGGTAAAAATTGCAAGGACTAGATAAGATCTCTCACCGATCAACCTTGAGCTCGATACCAACCGATAGCACTAGGGGTCCCGATCTTTCGATGAGTGGTAGTCGATTGGGGAAAGAGATGGCGTTGGCGACCCGACTACAACCATCCGGGGCGTTGCGCCTTAGCGATCGATACACCAACTCAGAGATTGTTCGTGACCTTGTCGGCGCACGATCAACCTAACCACGAGGTTCTTGTTCCTGCAAGCAATCGAAGAACAAGCAAGAACAAGATGAACAGCAACTCAATTGTAAGTAACGATGTAAGATTCAATCGAAAACGAAAGCGGTGGGGTTCGAAGACAAGTATTGGGCGGTCTAGCCGACACGCGCGAGTACAAGGCAAAGCAGCAAAAGCTAACTTAGTCTAAAC
Source organism: Dendrocalamus sinicus (assembly GCA_036346575.1). Lineage (NCBI taxonomy): Eukaryota > Viridiplantae > Streptophyta > Magnoliopsida > Poales > Poaceae > Dendrocalamus > Dendrocalamus sinicus. Next base: position 112,987 of record JAYEVI010000149.1, read on the forward strand.
AAAACCCAAACCCTAGAAGAGGGTGCGGCTGCCTATTTAAGGGTCACAGAAGGTGGAGGGTCGGCCAAAACACAAGGAAGCCAAATAGGACTCGAATTACAAGGCCCAAGGCCCACTTTGACTCGGACTGGAAAGCGACGTGAATTGTTTTGCAGTTTCTGGTCGACTCGGATGGAATTTGGAGGTGAGGCCGGATCCATCTGAAAGTAGACTTCAAGAGCTTTCCAACAAGTACTCATGGGCCCCGAGAAACCTTCTGGATCAAAAGTTACGGCCGTTTGAAGTAGGCGCTGTCAACAAGGCCGAATCCGAGTCAAACTCGTGAACAGGACTTGGTTTGCGCTTGCGGTTCCACTTCTATACTTGAGCTCATGTGGTTCTTCCCCATGGTTCCTAAGGACAATTAAATCATCACAAGAATTAAGTAGTATTCCATTCTTTGAAACATTTGTATGCAAACTTAGGAGCGCATTCACCGATGGTTAGCGGGCGTGCTCGCGCTCTAGTCATTGGTCCTTGTATCATAGTTTCAGTTTGATATGGAGTCGGCATGGTTGTATGCATGGAAAGGATGTCCTCATCAGGTCCGCCCAGATGCCCGAATCCGCCCGACTTGAGGCGGAGTGCGCCGAGGAAGGCACACGCCGAGGGCTGCCGTGTCGGCGCGGAGTCGGCCACCGAGGCGGCGCGGATAAAGTTCGCGGCGGGCGGGGCGGCCTTCTGCAGCAAGTCGCCTTGCTGGAGAAGGAAAAGGCGAGCTTGCCTCGACTTTAGCGAGCACAACCGGGCGCTTGGCGAGGCCGGTCATTGCGTGGGGCGCCCTGCAAATGCTGGAAGTCCACCTCCAAAGACTTGTGGGTGCGGTGCGGACCACGCCGGCTGGAGGAGCTGCTGCGGGGCCTTCGCTGGATCCATGATGCCGCCGGCGTTGCGCGGGGCTGCGGCGAACTTTGGCGACCACTGTGCCTATGTGGCTGCGTGCCTAGTGTGCGCCCTCCTTGGCACCGTGGTTTACGCACATCGCCGGGCTGGAGAACCCTCGGTGGAGATGCCGCGGGCGCGAGTGATGTCCGGTGAAATCGCGCGCTCGCCACACCCGTCAAATTCTTCTATGGCGGATCGGGACTACGTCGGGATAGCCGCCGCGCAGGTTGAGCTTTGGAAGTCCCTTCACGGGAGGAGCCTCGGCCAATTTCTAGGCGAAGTCCCGCGGCGTGGCGAGGGTGGCGCCGAGGCCTCGGAGATGCCGAAGGCTCACAGTGGCGCGACGTGGCTAGGTGTGGCGTGCGTTGTAACGTCGCCCCTTAATTGAATGAATAAAGTGCGTGCTTGCTTCACGAATTGATTACTTGCCTTTATCGAGCAGCTTCCTTGCTGGGCGCTCGCGTCGGCCTTGCGACCGGCGCGCCGACGCGGCAAAGGGCGAGTCGTTGAACTTTTGGGCGGCCGACCTTCTTGGCGAGGCCCGGCTTTAGCGTGTGTTAAGGGCGAGCCAGCGGGATAGCGGCTTAGAATGGCAAGAATGACGGTTGATAACAACTTGGAGTGTGGTTCAGCGATTGCTAAGGCGCAAGCGGCGTCGTTCGGTTGTAGTCGGATCGCAAGGTCACCTCCGCCAAAATCGATAGTTATCATCCGATCGGAAGATCGGGACCCCATCGCCTCATCATCCGCCCTCTCGGCGTGGGCTCGGCGCGATGCGGCGCGGCCTGCTGGCCGAGCCTCTTGTATATCTCGGACGGCTCGCGAAGGTCCCCTAGTTCCCGCTGGAGCGCGTTGAGGGCTGCTAGTAGGCGCTTTCCACGCGGTCTTTGTCGGGGCGCGGAACACCCAGCGGACGGGTCAGCGCAGGGACCATCGCCTCACGATCTGCGGATCCGCCGGATGCCGTTGCGGCTACCCCGGCCGTCGATCCGTCTGCCGGCGCGGGTGGCGGCTGTCGTTGCGATGCGGCGGCGCGGGTTGGATGTCGTTGTAGCGGCGCCGCGGGTCGATCGTTGTGGTGCGGCGGCGGGGTTGGATGTCGTTATGCGCGCGCCGGCGGGTCGATCGTTGTGGCGCGGCGTCGGCGCCGCGACCACTGCGCCTACGCGCGCTGCCGGCTCTTCGGCGCCGATGCGGCCACGGTGTTCACGCGCGCTCCGACCCAGCTGTCTTCTTTCCCGCCGCGCGCTGATGAAGCTTTTGGTGCCATCCTTCTTCGGTCTTCAGACTTGTCCTTGTCCTCCCCACGGACGGCGCCAAGCTGTTGTGGTTCTTGACCAAGCAGAGAGAGATGGTAGTGGAGAGGTGGGAGTGTTCTGCCTTACCCTCTCCCTCATCCTGATATATATATTCACATGGAGTATGTTTTACAGATATGCCCTTACATCCGTACATCCCCATTAGGGGCACTCATGTCGTTACACACGTTACTCTGGTTCTTATAACCTCCTAACAGGCCTGCTGGGCTTAGGTGGGGGCCACCCCCACAACAAATTGTTTTCCAATTAGTTGTTGCCACCAACTATAAGCATAGTCTTCAAACTCCCTCGTGGCACGCATCACCTCTTGGTCTTTGGGAAGTTTCTGAAATCTAAACACTTTCTCCATTCGCCGTTCCCACTCAAGATACTCCTCTGGATCATCACTGCCATAGAAAGGAACAAAGCTATCTTCTTCTTGTTGGGGACGAAGTGCTTGCACAATATCATTCACGATGTTTTTGTCTAACACCTTCATTTGTTGATTGAGCTCAATACGGAAATCCTGCATATCCGCCTTAAGTTGTACATACTTAGCAGTGGTGCCTGATTGGAGCTCTTGTTGCAATGTACTTTTGATGCCTGATGTTGGCGAGTCACGGGAATTCAGACCATGCTCCTCTCCCATGTAGTCGTCTCCACCTTTCCGAAGTGAATTGAGGCCAAAAGAAACTTACACTTGGAGGTGGTTTCAATAACAAGTGATGATCAAGCGGATTTAAAGTGACTCACAATTGCACAGCAAAGGATATTTTGTGGAGCTTGGTTATGAAGTTTTTATCCTACACAATCTGAATTTCACGATGTTGTAAATTAAGTAATAATCCAAGCTAGAAAATATTGCCTATGTGCTGATCCAATTGATATAAGTGAAGTGTATGAACGCACACGCAAAGATCAATGTGACTCAATGCAACAAAGGAATGAGCTAGATGGAAACAATCAGGAACAATAGCTCGTTTGCATCAAGTATTAGGAGTCTCGTTTGCATCAATGTGACTCAATGCAACAAGAATAGAGGGCACAGGATTGCTCAAGAATTTTAGTTACTCAAATTGAAAATATGAAATAGAACTACTCACCCAATCAGCCTTCTCTCCCTCTCTCTTTTTCTCTTTTTTTGCTCACCTCTCTTTTTTGTTACCTTGCCAATCACCCAAATATGTTCAACTCACTGTTCTGAGTCTATTGAGGTATATAGATCACAAACTTTGAATTTTTTTAATTGGCGGGGTGAGTGATGCACAAGCCCAATGTTCAGCTAGGACTATTCAGGAGCAGCCCTCAATGCAATATCAATTACTAGTCTCAAGTAGTCAAAGGATATAAGTGAAGCTTGTATGTATGGTGTTCAAGAAAGCCAACGCGAACTCTAACACCTCCTAGAGTTGGTTTTGGATAGCAAATTCCACGGTTCGGAAGTGGACAGTTAGCCAAATCCGACTTGGATTCTAGGGTTGTACTCGGATTGATCTGGAAGGAGTTAGGGACACGGACTCAACTTCAAGAGTAAATTGAATCTACTTTTTTTATGGAGACACAAGATCAAGTAGCAAAGGAACACAAAGATCAGCACGTAAACAAATTTCTAATGGATCAAGACTTAATAAAACTCACGGAAATAACATATGCGAAACTAGGGTTTGGATTTTTTTTTGTATTTTCAGTTTCTGGACTATAGGACAGCAAGTAATAAACTGAAATTTAAAGGGATAAGATCCTACCGAGTAAATCGCGCTCTGATACCAAGATGATACGGGGTCGCCCGATCTTCTCGGCGTAGGATGGATACTCACGGGAGTCTTGATGAATCGTAATGATCCTCCAATGCCAGTGCAACGGACGAACACTCTTTAATCCGCCAAAACACACTCGTGTTGATTTCGCCGACCGCCAAGCGAAGATCTATCGTGCACCCAATTCCCAGCGAAAAGGCTCAACGATCTTGATTGAAGAAGATACTCCTAATTCCATAAGGAATTTCGGCAGCAATGCTAAACTCGAAAACTTTAGTAGATTGATTTTCTCAACCGTGGTCTGAGCCTAAAGGCTGCCAATACAAGGCTTATATAGCCCCTTGGGATGTCCATATGGTCCCCAAACCAAGTACAACTCAACCCTATATGGTTTTAGATACGAACTCTCATAAAAAGGAAACCATATTTTCCACCCGTCATAATGTTTCGGTCATAACTTTTTATTCGTGATGAATTTGAAGGTGGTACCAGATCCATTGTGTAGCCCTTGACATTATCTTTCCAACGAGTACAAGAACACCTGAATCGGACTCCGTTTATAAAAGTTATGGCCTTTTTAGTAACTGCCTATCAGGCTGTCCCGAACCGAATCCGAATTGAATCCTGAGTTGAATCCGAGTTTGAATTGGCTTGAGCACGTGGGAGGTCCGAATTTGGCTTGAAAATCTTATCCAAAACTTGTAGTTTAAGTCCTTGGGCTCCTCCCTTTTTGCTCTCCCACTGCATGGGTTTCTTTCCTCCTTGATCAGCTGCATGGGCAAGCGGCTTTCTCCTTTCATCTCCATGGGCTTTAAGATTTTTGTTCTTGGTAGCAAATATGATTACTCTCCATGTGCTTCTTCATTGCTTTGGCTCTGGAATCATCATAATATTCAAACCTAATAATAAAAAAATTTGGCATAAGGTAGTATATCGTTCCTACGAATAGAAGGAAATTCATTATGAAATAAATTCACTGACAATATTTAATGCAGCTCAATACTTCTTTCCAGTGAAATAATGTATTTGACTTAAAAGTGCTAAGCATGTGCGTATCCGCATCATCTCCCTTCTTCAAGAAAAGCCATCCTCGGCTTTTGATAGCCTGAAATTGTACTAAACAAAGGATACCTTGCCAACATAGTCAACAACAACAAACAGAACACGTACCTTGTGAGTTATCTCTAGCCTTTCGGAGTTGTGTAGCCACTCCACATGATGTGGTTGAGGATGCCTCCACGTCGACAACCTAAAGCACACACCAAATCTTTGCTAATCACATTCGTATGACTACCACCATCAATGATCAACTTGCATGCTTTATTTTTGATCTTGCACTCCGCTGGAAAACATTCCACCACTGTCCTTTGGTTTCAGTTTCTTTACTTTGCACCGTTCGGACCAAAAGATTAACACCATTCAATTCTGGATCACAATAGACAACATTCTCATTGGAATCGTCAGATTTTAGCTTTCAGAATCACTACTAGAACTTGTTTAAATATAGCCATCTTTAGTGAAAAGCACTCTTCGTTGATTTGGGCAATCACGCGTCATATGACCCCTTCCCTTGCACTTGAAACACTCAATTTCTCTAGCACAAGCATTAGAAGGCAAACTAGACTCAGTTTTAGTTGCTTCTTTACCTCTGTTGCTTGCCTCCTTTGAAAAAGCACCATTTGAACGGCTTGATGCCGGCACTTTGGAGTGTGAACCCACATCATCGCCTTGATGTAATGAACGCCTCCATGACTTTGTTTGAGTGTTAGCATGTCCACCCTTGGCTTGTTTGTGCTTCAATTGTTGTTCAGCACGTTCAGCTTGATGCACCAAGTCTTGAATGTTTAGTAATGGACCCTCTCCACCCTATCTTGCATATCCTCATTCAACCCATTAAAGAAACGTGCTATAGTAGCCTCATCATGCTCCTCTGTCCTGTGCGGATCATCAACATCTCCATCTCTTTATAATATTCATCAACACTAGAGTTACCTTGGCGTAGTCGTTGTAGCCGGTTGTACAAGGTCCTCGTGTAGTGTGCGGGACAAAACGCCGCCTCAAAATATTCTTCAATTGTACCCAAGTATCCGGACGAGCTCCTACGCGACACAATTGGTTCATCCAAACAAGAGCATATCCGGTGAACTCAATTGTCGCCTACGAATCTTCTTATCCTCCGTATAGTGATGGCTGTCAAAAATTTGTTCGACACGCATCTCCCAATCCAAGTACTCCTCGGTTCAGCTTTACCATTAAATGATGTGATAGAAATTTTTATCCGCCCAATTCCATCATCCACGGCAACACGCTGAGTAAACCCAACACCATCAGGCATACCTCTACGCGGGCAGCACCTCTACCACGCATGTCCCTACCACGATCAGCACCGCGTAGTCCGAGCATGGCACGGTTGTGGAGCAATGCCTGCTGCACCATCAAAACCTCTTCGTGTTCGTCGTCTCCATATGGTGCACGCCGTTCGGGATATTGAGGTCCCCGTTCAGCATGCTGAAATTGTGGTGCTGGTTGCGTAACGCCTCCGTCAAAGCATCAATTCGCGCCCCCAAATCATCAACCTTGCCTTCAAGCTTCCGATGACAACTTAAGAAGTAGTCACGTATCGTACCTCGGGCAGCAAAGACGCCGCATATTGGGGCACCTCCCCGATTGGCTCGGCAAGATTATGTCGCGCCTTGCCATCTTCAATCTTCATAGAACCCGCTGTTGTTGGGGTGGCCCCCACCTAAGCCCAGCAGGCCTGTTAGGAGGTTATAAGAGCCAGAGTAACATGTGTAATGACATAAGTGCCCCTAATGGGGATGTACGGATGTAAGGGCATAACTGTAAAAGCATACTCCATGTGAATATATATATCAGGATGAGGGGGAGGGTGAGACAGAACACTCCCACCTCTCCACTAACATCTCTCTCTCTGTTTGGTCAGTAACCACAACAGATTGGCGCTGTCCGTGGGGAGGACAAGGACAAGCTGAAGACCGAAGAAGGATGCGGAGGTCTTCCCACGCACCTCAAGTATAAACAAGATGCGGAGGTCTTCCCTTCGCGTTCGCGGCGGTAACACCAGGAATAAAGTACAACTTGGTTTCATTGTAAAAGCAAAGGGGTTCTGATGTTACAAGCATAAGAACGATACATCATCCCCGCCCTACCCGACCAACCGCTCGGCCTTGGCGCGTGCGGGCGAACCCGTGCGTGCGTCGTCGCTGTGGCGTTGAAGGACTCCTTCGAGCCAGCGGAGGAGGTCCCCCTCCCCATGCAGCGTCTGCTGCACGGCGACCCTCGCTGCATCTTCCCGGCGGCCCGGATCCGTTGATGGAAGTTCTGCGAGCTAGGCCCGATGGGCGAATGGCGTCCAACATAACCTGCGGTCGGCGGGAGGATCGGTTGAGATTCACCAGCTCATGGGTATGTCTACACCCACGAGTGTGAAGAAGGGCGGCGAAGCACGCACCAAGATAGCCGCAGTGCTCGCCAAAGGTTCGGCGCGCGAAGAGCAACGCCGCCCCTCCTCGATCAACCCGAGCATCTCGGCGGGGCCTCCGGCCGCGCGTAGTTTCGGCACTCGACGCACAGATCTCGGAGGGCCTGGTTCAGAGACTCCATGGCCCGCCACGCCGACATGGACGCATTTTCCAAGACGCGGCTATTCCTTGCAGCAGACTCCGCCAGCTGGGCTTTCTCCCCTTCTAGGACGGCGATCTGCTGCAGGAAGGCGGCGTGCTCCTCAGCCGCGGCGCATTTGGCTTCCGTGGCCTCGAGTTGTGCGGCCGCCATGGCGCCCTCCAGCGCGCGAAGCTCTTCATCCTTCGCTGCAAGAGCATTGTGTGCTTCACGAAGGCTGGCTTCCAGAGCCCTCCGCTCCCGAACACGGGCCTCGTCAAAGGACCGGCTGAGGGCAAGCGTCTGGCAAAAACAACACGTCAGCAGGCGCCCAGCAATACCTTACAAGCTGAAGCGCACATATTTACCCTCATCTCGGAGGCCTGCAGCGCGAGCGCTAGGAGTTCCCCCTCGCATGACGACAACATCTCTCGGTCAAGGCCGTTGTCGGCACGCTCTGCGGCTGCGGTGAGGACGCGAAGTGTCTCGAGCGAGGAGGAAGTCCGGCGGCGAGCCCCGCCCCAACGCGCGGGATTTACCAAGGCCACGGCCACGTCAGCGACAGCGGACACTGCGGGGCACCTGCACAAGGCTTTGGAGTTCGCGCACACCTCGTTGCTCGATCCCGCCACGTCCGGAGACTTCGTCTCGCTGATGTTGACAGAATGGCGAGCAGATCGGAGAGAGTCTCGCGAAGTCATGTGAAGAGAGGACTCACGCCTACCTCTGCGCCACTCGTCGCGGTAGGAAGTGGCACCGGTTCGATCGCCAAGTGGGAGGCGGGCGCCTCGGTGGTCGATGAGGAGGTCTTCTCGGCGCGCGACGCCGTAATCCCGCGACAAGGCCTGCAGCGGCGTATCGACCCCTCGGCGGCGGGGACTGCGTCGGCGTTCGCTGCGGCGGCAAGCGATTCTTCGCGACAACACCAGCTACGGTTCCGTCGCCCCATGGTTTCCTCCGTAGGGCGCGTCCTCACCGGCGCTGCGGTTGATAACGCACCATCAACCGTGGTTTTCGCTGGAAAGGGCTTCCCGGGTTGGCAAGTTCAGCTCAACGATGCCCGCGAGCACGGGTTCGTTCGCGCGCGAGGTGCCGGGGTATTCAAGCGGCGCGCTCCTCGGCGGTGTGGCTGGGTCGCATCGGCGGTCGGGGCGGGCGGCGTCACGAAGATAACACCCCGCAGGGCTATCACCGTCTGGCGCCGAGTCCCGGCGGAAGCTCCCCGCACCGCGCGCTCGAGCACAGTAATCCCGAGCCTCGCATATGCGGTTTACCGCCCTTGCTTAGCCGCCTTGGCTGCGGCCTCGCGAGTCTGGTGCTCCTTAAGCGTGTCACGGGCGAGAGCGCCGCGTCGCGTGCTCGCGTCTTCTAGCCGAACCATTGCGCGAGAAGATCACGTAAGTCGGCGGAGACCAAATAGACACAATGGCGCGCGTAAAGCGTCTGGGCGACTTACAAGGAGCGGAATGCGAGCGGCGAGATCTGGATGGGCTGAACCCGTCCTCGCGGGGCCGTCTGTCAACATACTTCCCGGGAGGAGAGTGGCGCCACCCCATACATTGTGAACTCCTCGGCTAGGTCGCGTAGGCTCATTCGGACGGCGACACCGACAAGGCTCTGTTGCTTTGCGTGTCGTCAATCTCCGCCTTCAGACTCGGGGCTTAGAGGGCCGTGCCGTAGGTAACCAAACAGCGCACAATGCCTCCACGCCTTCAACACGCGTCCAACTTCCACGGGAAGAGGCGAGCGGCGCGATCACGCAACCGCTCACATCCCACGACGCACCGATCGTGAGTCGCCTCGTGTCCCACTCGCGGGATGGCGATCGCACGACGCGACGGCGACCTCTGCCGGGCCAGGCATCTGCGTGATTCCAGCCGCCATTAAAAGCGCACTACCAGGTGCAAGGTCACAACAGCTCCAAAGCGCAACAATATCGGCGCCAAGCTCCAATTTTAGTGCAGGGACGGCGCGCGCGCATCTACTTTGACTGGCGCCGGCCTCGCTGCCACCCGTTCGAAGGGTAGGGGCGGAGCGCGCGTGATGAGGCGATGGGGTCCCGATCTTCCGATAGGATGATAACTATCGATTTCGGTGGAGATGACTCTTGCGATCCGACTACAACCGTCACGAGGCGTCACTTGCGCCTTAGCAATCGCTGAACCAACCCCAAGATGTTATCAACCGTGCCAAGAACACGGTTGACCTGACCACGAAGGTCTATTCCTGCATGCAACCGAAGAACACGCAAGAACAAGGATAGTGAGCAACCTGAAACTTGCTAGATATAAAAGTCGCACAAGGATAGTTGAGGTTCTGTAACACGAATCTGTTGGTCTAGCCGACACAAGAGAACGTGGAGTTTGCACAAGAGCTCAAGTTAGTAAAGATGGCAAGTTTTGCAAGGTAATCATTGATGGTGGGAGTTGTCATAATTTGGCTAGCAAGGAACTTTGCAATAAACTTGGGTTGAAGTGCAAGAAAAACCCACATCCATATCAGATCCAGTGGTTACATGAGAAAGGCTCGTTGAATGTGGGATACACCGTGGATGTTGAATTTGAAATTGGCACTTATCGTGATACGGTGGAGTGTGATGTGGTGCCTATGGATGTATGTCACTTGCTGCTAGGAAGGCCATGGCAATATGATCGTGTTGTGCTTCATGATGGAAGAACTAATCAATACATGTTTTGGTGGAACAACAAACAAGTGGTGCTGCGACCATTAACTCCTTCTCAAATTGTAAATGATAATATACAAAAGATTGAAGTGCAAGTTGAGAGTGAGAAAGGAGAGAACAAAGAGTGTGATTCAACAAAAAGTCAGTGAGAGCCACAAACCAAACCCAAGAGGTAAAAGCAAGAGTGAGGAGAGAAAAATTTAGTCATGGTAGCCACCAATCTGATCTGAGACAGATGAAAGATGATCCCGCTTTGATGCACCTTGTATTGTTGATACGGGTCGCCGATCTTCTCGACGTAGGATCAAGATACTCACGTGGATTTGATGAACCGTAGTGATCTCCTGTTGCCAATGCAAGAGTTAGCACTCTATAATTCGCCCAACCACACGTCTGAACTTCACGACCACCGATGAAGTTCCATCGCGCTCCCAATTCCCAACGCAAAGGTTGAACGATCTTGATTTCAGTAAACTCCCAATTCCCTCAAGTTGGGTTGGCCATCAAAAAGAACAAGAGTATTCATTATCAAAAGTGGTCTCAATTAAAGGCTGCCAATACAAGGCTTATATAGCCCCTTGGGATGTCCATATGGTCCCCAAACCAAGTGCAACTCAACCCTATATGGTTTAGATACAAACTCTCCTAAAAAGGAAACTATATTTTCACCCGTCATATTGTTTTGGTCATAACTTTTTATCCGTGATGAATTTGAAGGTGGACTAGATCCATTGGTAACCCTCGAAATTATCTTTCCAACGAGTACAAGAACACCTGATTGAACTCTGTTTGTGAAAGTTATGACCATTTTAGTAACTGTCTGTCAGGCTCTCCCGAACTGAATCTGAATTGAATTCTGAGTTGAATCCGAGTTTGAATTGGATTGAGCACGTGGGTAGTCCAAATTTGGCTTGAAAATCTTATCCAAAACTTGTAGTTTAAGTCCTTGGGCTCCTCCCTTTTTGCTCTCCCACTGCATGGGCTTCTTTCCTATCGTCATCCTATTCCTAGGTTATATGATATGCTTGATGAGTTAAGTGGTTCTACTATCTTTTCTAAGATTGACTTGCGTAGTGGCTACCATCAAATAAGAATGAAACATGGTGATGAATGGAAAACTACTTTTAAAACGAAATTTGGCTTGTATGAGTGGTTAGTGATGCCTTTTGGTTTGTCTAATGCTCCTAGTACATTCATGCGCTTAATGAACCATGTTTTGAGACACTTCATTGGAAAATTTGTGGTAGTTTACTTTGATGATATTCTGATATATAGCCGCTGTTTGGATGATCATGTGGAACACATCAAACAAGTCCTAGAAGTGCTTAGGAAAGAACGCCTGTGTGCCAATCTTGAGAAGTGTACTTTTTGCACTAGTAAGGTTGTGTTTCCAGGCTATGTTGTTTCAGCTCATGGAATTGAAGTGGATGAATCTAAAATTGAAGCCATTAGAAATTGGCCAATTCCTATGAGTATTAGTCAAATTCGTAGCTTCCATGGGCTTGCTAGCTTTTATCGCGATTTGTGAAAGACTTTAGCACCATTGCTGCCCCATTAAATGAATTAACTAAAAGGGGTGATTTTTGAGTGGGGACAAAAACAAGACAAAGCTTTTGCTGAATTAAAGAAGTGTTTGACTGAAGCACCATTGCTTGCTTTACCTGATTTCACAAAAACTTTTGAGATTGAATGTGATGCTAGTGGAATAGGTATTGGTGGTGTTTTGATGCAAGAAAGAAAACCTATTGCATATTTCAGTGAGAAACTTCATGATGCATAATTGAATTATCCTGTTTATGATAAAGAATTATATGCTCTTGTGCGTGTGTTGGAAACTTGGCAAAATTATCTTTGGCCTAAGGAATTCATAATACATTCTGATCATGAATCTTTGAAATACTTAAAGGGCCAATAAAAATTGAATCGTAGACATGCTAAGTGGGTAGAATTCATTGAGACATTTCCATACGTTGTCAAATATAAGAAAGGCAAAGGGAATGTGGTAGCTGATGCATTGTCTAGAAAACATGTGCTTTTGACTCAGTTGGAGGTAAAGGTACCAGGGTTGGAAAATTTGAAAGATTTATACGCTTCCGATCATGAATTTGCAGCTCCATATTCTAATTGCAAAGATGGGAAAGGGTGGGATAAGTTTCATATTAATGATGGTTTTCTCTTTCGCATGAATAAGCTATGTGTTCCAGAGTCCTCGGTGCGTTTGTTATTGTTGCAGGAATCTCATACAGGAGGATTGATGGGACATTTTGGGAGAGAGAAGACTTACATGATGTTGGCTGATCACTTCTATTGGCCAAAGATGAGGCGAGACGTCGAGAGGTTCGTTCAAAAGATGCATCACATGTCATAAGGCGAAGTCAAAACTTAATCCACATGTTTTATATACTCCACTTCCTGTTCCTAGTGCTCCTTGGGAAGATATTAGCATGGATTTTGTGTTAGGACTGCCTAGGACCAAGAGGGATAGGTTCTCTAAAATGGCACATTTTATTCCCTGTCATAAGAGCGACGATGCGCGTGCATGTAACTGACTTATTTTTCAGGAGATTGTGAGATTGCATGGAATGCCAAGAACCATTTTCAGATCGTGACGTCAAGTTCATAAGCTACTTTTGGAAGACTTTGTGGGCCAAACTTGGGACAAAGTTGTTGTTTTCAACGACTTGTCACCCACAAACAGATGGGCAAATGGAGGTGGTGAACCGCACACTTTCAACATTGCTCGTAACTTGCAAGAGTGGGAAGATTGTCTACGGCATGTGGAATTTGCATATAACAGGGCGGTACATTCTACAACTCAATTGTGTCCATTCAAGGCGGTGTATGGTTTCAAACCAGTCACGCCACTTGATTTGCTTGCACTCCCACTACAAGAACGCGCTAATATGGAGGCTTCTAAACGTTCTGATTTTGTGAAAAAGCTTCATGCCACAACCAAAGAGGTAATTGAAAAGAAGGTACGTGCTTATGCTTCCAAAGCTAACAAGTCTCGAAGAAAATGCTTTTGAACCAGGTGATTTACTGTGGGTACACCTTCGCAAAGATCGCTTTCGGAGAAGCGTAGATCTAAGTTGATGCCCCGTGGTGATGGACCTTTTAAAGTTCTTGCGAAGATCAATGACAATGCATATATCTTTGTTCCTTGCTCGCATGGACTCTCATTGATGAGGACATCTCTACTACGCATTCATCTGCCACTCCAAGAGTGTATGATAAAACTAGTGATGAGGTTCCACAGGCCCTATGACAAGAACAAGAGCTAAGCTACTACAACAACAGGTGTTTTGTTTCTTAAAAATTTCCTATTGCTTTAGATGAGAATGGTATGCTACCTAATGCAAATACATTGTGCGTTCTCAGATTTGAAGTAATGGAAGAACAAGGATGGAAGGACCAACGGGCCAGCCCCATGGAGAAAGGGAGCCATGCGACCACAAGGGAGAGACCCATGCGGTCACATGTCAAAAGGAGGAAGCCCCATGCAGCCAAGACTTGAGGAAGAGTCCCACAAACACCAGTGGGCCTGCGTGCCAATAGTGCGCTGAGATTGCATAATTCAGCTATGTATTAGTTAGTGTTTAATTCGAATTGTTTTAGGATTAAGTAAACCAGATTGACCTCGGCCTTAGGCCCAAGTGCGTCGCGTAGGTTAGTTGGCTTTAAATAGCAGCCGCCCCTATTGTTCTTCAGATGACTTTTGATAATAGAATACTTTTGTTCTTTCTGTTGGCTGAGCGAACTTGAGGGAATTGGGAGTTCGTTGAAATCAAGATCGTTCAACCTTTCCGCTCGGAATTGGGAGCGCGATGGAACTTCATCGGTGGTCGTGAAGTTCAGCACGTGAGGTTGGCAATGGGAGATCACTACAGTTCGTCGAATCTTTGTGAGTACCTTGATCCTACATCGAGAAGATCGGACGACCCCGTATCACTCATCCTCTTGACTTGTGGATGGTTGGACCTTCTCCACTTGATCTTCCGTTGCTTCGAATCTGAGAAGGCACAACATATTTGCATTAGGTAGTATGCTATTCTCATCTAACGTAATAGAAGACTCTCTAAGAAACAAAAGCACCTGTTGTTGAAGTAGTTCAGCTCTTGCTCTTATCATAGGACCTTTTGGAGCCTCATCACTAGCTTTGTCATGCACACTTGGAGTGGACAATGAATGTGTAATAGAGATGTCCTCATCAGTTTACCTATAAGAATGGAGGAGAAATGGTGCCAAGAACTTGATTTGGAAAAAGATTGAAGATTTTCCTTCATTCCCTTTAGATTTGAAGATTGGAAATTTGAGGAGAAAGTGAGAGAAGTAAGAGAAAGTGTGATACGGGATCGCCCGATCTTCTCGACGTAAGATCAAGATACTCACGTGGATTTGATGAACCATAGTGATCCCTGTTGCCAATGCAAGAGTTAGCACTCTATAATTCGCCCAACCTCACGTGTTGAACTTCACGACCACCGATGAAGTTCTATCGCTCCCAATTCCCAGCGGAAAGCTTGAGCGACCTTGATTTCAGCGAACTCCCAATTCCCTCATGTTGGTTCGCCAACAAAAGAACAATAGTATTGTATTATCAAAAGTGGTCTGAATTTTACAGGGTGTCGGCCAAACACTCGGAGGCTGAATAGGGCTCGATTACAAAGCCCTAGGCCCACTTTGACTCGGACTGAGAAAGTGATGTGACTTGTTTCACATTTTCTGATCGACTCGTAGGGAATTTGGAGGTGAGGCCAGATCCATCTGTAAGTAGACTTCAAGAGCTTTCCATAGAGTACAAGAACAACTCAATCGAACTCCGTTTGTAAAAGTTATGGCCGTTTTAGTAAGTGCCTGTTGGGCTGTCCCGAACTGAATCAGAATTGAGTTCTGAGTTGAATCCAGTATGAATTCGGTTGTACATGTGGCAAGTCCGTATTGGGCTTCAAAATCTTGTCCAAAACTTGAGTTTTAAGTTCTTGGGCTTCTCCTTTGCTCTCCCACTGCATGGGCTTCTTTCCTCCTTGATCAACTGCATGGGCTGCTTCGCTTTCTCCTTTTCATCCCCATGGGCTTTGAGCTTTTGTTCTTGGTAGCAAATATAATTACCCTCCTTGTGCTTCTCCATTGCTTTGGCCCCGAATTATTATATTCAAACCTAATAATAAACAAGAATTTGGCATAAGGTAGTACATCGTTCCACGAATAGAAGGAAATTCATTACGAAACAAATTCACGACAATATTTAATGCGGCTCAATACTTCTTTCCAGTGAAATAATGTATTTGACTGAAAAGTGCTAAGCATGTGTGATAAGGACATCCTTTCCATGCATACAACCATGCCGACTCCATATCAAACTGAAACTATGATACAAGGACCAATTACTAGAGCGCGAGCACGTCAACTTAACCATCGGTGAATGTGTTCCTAAGTTTGCATACAAATGTTTCAAAGAATGGAATACTACTTAATTCTTGTGATGATTTAATTGTCCTTAGGAACCATGGGAAGAACCACATGAGCTCAAGTATAGAAGTGGAACCGTCAGCGCAAACCAAGTCCTGTTCACGAGTTTGACTCGGATTCGCCTTGTTGACAGTGCCTACTTCAAGCGGCCGTAACTTTTGATCCAGAAGGTTTCTTGGGGCCCGTGACCGTGGGTGGTGGAGGTACAAAACGATATTGCAATTTCTTCTTCATCTCCTCCCATGTGTAGATGTAGTGGAACTCAAGATTCGACCACCAATGTTGAACATCACCAATCAGCGCCATCCTTGCCATGCTCATCTTCTCATACGGATCAAGATCTTGTCTTTCAAAGTAGCTATCCATCATAGTAACCCACAAGAAGTAGTCCGACGACGTACTCTCAGCGAGTGGCAAGATATATACCGGTAATTGTTTCCCTCGAGTTCAAATCTGCCGCGATGACATCATAATCTACCAATTTTCTCAAGCCTGTCATTGTTAGTAGAAAACAAGGAAACAAATCACAAGTAAATGTTCCTATCAACTACTAGGATATGGATGCTCATATCAAGTCACACATCTCTCAAGCTCTTACCAAATTCTTACGAGTTCTTACCAAAGCAAACAGGGGTGCAACCGTGGCTGGTTCGTGATAAATCTAACTCAAGTGATGAGTAAAGCGATTGCAAGGTACAGCGAGGCCTGTTCGGTTAGTAGAAAAGTGAAGCTTGGATAGGCTATGTATTTTGTAGCAAAGGAAAACAATCAATTAATTTCAGAAATTGCACAGAATTGAATTATAGTTCGTATCTAGCACTTAGCCTATGTTGCTGATCAACCAAGGATGGAAGAAGGCTAAAATATATGTATGGCAATGTATGAGAGTGGTAAACACAAGATAATTCAATCGAATGCAATCTGCAATCTGCAAACTTGAAAACTGAAGATTTCTGTCCACTGGATAGCACGTCGGTATTTTGGCCGTAAATTTTTGTCAGTTGCCTTTTTTTCAATGATTATTTTTTCTCCGTTTTCGGACGGCTTTTTCTACAACTTTTGTTTTGGTGCCAAGTTCTGGAAACCGACCAAAAAATTCACACAAAATTCACAACTGCCGGCTGTTGCAGATTCAATCTGGAATTTTAGGTCAACTTTCACCGCAGATATACCTTAACTGACTTGCTGGAATGACGTGAAACTTTACAGATAGATGGACAAGGAAGTTTTGAATCTAATGGCGGTGGTTTCACTCAAAAATAATTTCGGAATCAAAAGATATGGCATTTTTGGTGGCGGCTGCAGAGAAGGGAAAAATCAGCCGAATTGGAATTAGGGTTTGGGGGTGGGGAATTTTTTTTTTGGATTTTCAATGGAACAAAGATATGACCAGCAACTAGACAATGCTAAGACGAACACAAATTCAATTTAGCAAACCAAAACTAACAGATTGAAAGGCACAACGGGGTTTGGACAGCGGGAATTAACTCTTTTTTGTGGGGCAATTTTTCTGGACTATAGGAAACAAAAATCAATCTACTAACTGGGGATACAAGAAATTCCTACCGGTCAACTGAAGCTCTGATACCAACTGAAGAGGCGATGGGGTCCCGATCTTCCGATAGGATGATAACTTCGATTTTGGCGGAGGTGACTGTTGCAACCCAACTACAACCGTTCGACGTCGCTTGTGCCTTAGCAATCGCTGAACCACACTCCAAGTTGTTATCAACCGTGCAAGAATGCGGTTGACCTGACCACGAAGGTCTATTCCTGCATGCAACCGAAGAACACACAAGAACAAGGATAGTGAGCAACCTGAAACTTGCTAGATATAAAAGTCGCACAAGGATAGTTGAGGTTCTGTAACACGAATCTGTTGGTCTAGCCGACACAAGAGACAACGTGGAATTTGCACATGGGGCTAAACTGATCTAAACAAAACCTAAGTCCTAGAAAGGAGGGCGGCTCCTATATAGTGAAAACAACCAGGAGGCGTCCCAAAGGGTACACCCTAGGGTCACAAGGCCCATGGGCCCAAGTGGAGGTGGCGCAGCACCCTTTGACTCAGACTAGAAACCTACGTGGATTGTTTTGATGATTCTGGCCGGCTCGGATGGAATTTCAAGATGAGGTTGGATCCATTGGAAAGTAGACTTGATAAGCTTTCCATGAAGTACAATAACGTCCCAAACGGAGTCCGTATGAAGAAGTTATGCCCGTTTAAACTTGCACCATTGCAGCAGTTCGAATCCGATTCCAGTACGTGTCCAATACGAACTCTTTTGATGATTGTGGTGCGCACAGAAGTAATTTAGAGGTGACACCAGATCCATTGGAAAGAGGATAAGCAAAGCTTTCCAACAAGTACTTATGGACCTTAAGCGGACTTCGTATGTGAAAGTTATGCACATTTGAAGTTGGGCTTGTCTGGCTGAATCCGAATTGATCTGGAGGCCGAATTGGATTCCAAAACGTGTCCAACTTGAACTCTTGCTTGAATTGATATAAAAATAACGTGGTGCTGTCAAAAAATATATTTTCATCATTATGTAGCATCATATTTTGATTTAAAATATGTTTAAGCTGAAGAAACGAATTCACCTTTAGTTCAATCTTGATATTGGGCGCTATTGTCGTGTGTGTTTGTGGCGTGGTCACATCATGGGCCTAAGTGGTGGTGGCGCAGCACCCTTGTTGACTCGGACTCAGAAACTAACGTGGAGTCTTTTAATGATTGCGGCCGGATCGGATGGAATTTGAAGATGAGGTTGAATCCGTTGGACAATAGACTTCCTAAGCTTTCCATGAAGTACAAGAACGTCCCAATCAGAGTCCGTATGAGGAAGTTATGTCCGTTTGAACTTGGTACCATCGCAGCAGTCCAAATCTGATTCCATAACGTGTCCAACTCGAATTCTTGTTTGGCTTGGCCCCAAGTGACGTGGTGAACTCCATTATTCCATCCAGGCATGTCCATGACTCCACGTCCCTCTCCTTCATCCTTTCCCAGGTTCCTAAGCACAATTAAATCACTTGCATTAGGTAGCGGTCTATTATCAGTAATATATGAACCTAGGATTGAATTCACCTGGTAATTAAGTTGACGAGCACGAGCTCGAGTGAGTGGTCCTTGTAACACTTGCTGTGGCTGAGTTGTATCCATGGAAGGGATGTCCTCATCATCCTCCCTTTCTTCCATTTGAGTCGTCATCGACTCAAACTCGTCCTCTTCTCCCAAGTAGGGCTTTAAATCTGCAATGTTAAAAGTGGGACTCACAGCAAAATCTGCAGGCAGTTGAAGCTTGTATGCATTATCATTAATCTTTTCTAACACCTTGAAAGGACCATCACCTCTTGGCATCAATTTTGATTTTCTCAATTCAGGGAACCTATCTTTTCTTAAATGCAACCAAACAAGATCCCCAGGTTCAAAAGTTAAACGTTTCCTCCCTTGACTACCAGCAAGTTTATATTTAGCATTCATGCGTTCTATATTCTCCTTAGTTGTCTCATGCATTTTTAAAATCAATTCAGCACGCTGTTTAGCATCAGGGTTCAATTTCTCGAAGATGAAAGAAGCATTAAATCAATAGAGCACGAGGCACAAAACCATAAACAACTTCAAAAGGGCACATCTTTGTAGTAGAATGCAATGAACGATTGTAAGCAAACTCAACATGAGGCAAGCATTCTTCCCACATTTTTAAATTCTTTTTCAACACAGCCCTAAGCATGGTAGATAAAATTCTATTCACAACCTCAGTTTGTCTATCAGTTTGGGGATGACAAGTAGTAGAAAATAACAACTTAGTCCCCAATTTAGCCCATAGAATTCTCCAAAATGGCTAAGGAATTTAGTATCACGATCTGAAACTATAGTATTGGGCACACCATGCAAGCGAATAACTTCACGAAAGAATAAATCAGCAATATGGGTAGCATCATCGCTCTTATGACATGGTATAAAATGGGCCATCTTAGAAAATCTATCAACAACCACAAATATACTATCCCTCCTTCTTGGTCCTAGGCAATCCTAAAACAAAGTCCATCGAAATATCTTGCCACGGAACGCTAGGAACGGGTAAAGGCATATATAAGCCATGAGGATTAAGTCGTGACTTAGCTCTTTGACATGTAGTGCAGCGAGCAACGTAGCGCTCGACGTCCCGTCTCATTTTGGCCAAAAGAAATGATCAGCAAGTATGTCCTCCGTTTTCTTCACGCCAAAATGTCCCATCAACCCGCCTCCATGTGCTTCCTGTAACAACAACGGACGAACGGAACCAGCAGGAATGCACAACTTGTTGGCTCTAAACATAAACCCATCATTAATGACAAACTTATTCCACATTTTCCCTTCTTTACAATTCAACAGGATTTCCATAAAATCAGCATTGTGCACATATTGCTCTTTAATAGTCTCTAATCCAAAAATTTTGAAGTCAAGTTGTGATAGCATGGCATATCTCCTAGTCAAAGCATCAGCAATAACATTCTCCTTTCCTTCTTGTGTTTTATGACAGGGAAAAGACTCAATACATTCAACCCACTTTGCATGTCTACGGTTCAGATTACCTTGACTTCGAATATGCTTTAAAGATTCATGATCAGAATGTATAACAAATTCTTTGGGCCATAAATAATGTTGCCAAGTTTCTAACGTTCGAAAAAGGGCATATAACTCCTTATCATAAGTAGAATAGTTCAAACTAGGCCCACTCAATTTCTCACTAAAATATGCTATAGGTTTGCCTTCTTGTAACAACACACCACCTAAACCAATTCCGCTTGCATCACATTCTAGTTCAAAAGTCTTATTGAAATCAGGAGTTGGAGTAAAGGTGCATGTGTTAACTTATCTTTCAGTGTGGTGAAGGCGTTCTCCTGTGCGCGCCCAAACAAATGTCACGCCCTTCTTGGTAAGCTCATTCAATGGTGCGGCGATGGTGCTGAAATCCTTCACAAACCGGCGGTAGAACCCAGCAAGTCCTAAAAGCTCCGCACCGTGTGACCGTGTTAGAGTCGGCCAACTCTGTATTGCTTCAACCTTGGCTTGATCAACTTCAATTCCTGTGGAGTGACAACATAGCCAAGAAACGACACTCGATCGGTGCAAAGGTGCACTTCTCAAGGTTACCAAATAGGCGTGCACCACGTAGAGCATTAAAAACAGCACGCAAATGGTTAAGATGTTCCTCTAATGATTTACTATATATCAGTATATCATCAAAATAAACCACCACAAATCTACCAATGAAAGCACACAAAACCTCGTTCATTAGTCTCATGAAGGTACTAGGTGCATTAGTTAAACCAAAAGGCATTACTAACCACTCATATAACCCGAACTTAGTTTAAAATGCCGTTTTCCATTCATCGCCTAATTTCATGCGGATTTGATGATAGCCACTACGCAAATCAACCTTGGAAAAGACAACAGAGCCACTCAATTCATCAAGCATATCATCTAACCTAGGAATAGGATGACGATACCTAATGGTGATATTATTGATTGCTCTACAATCCACACACTTGCGCCATGATCCATCATTCTTTGGTACTAAAATGACCGAACAGCACAAGGGCTAAGAGATTCGCGCACATACCCTTTATCAAGCAACTCTTGGACTTGGCGCTGAATTTCTTTAGTTTCTTCTAGATTGGTCCTGTATGGTGCTGGTTGGGCAATGATGCACCGGGATTAAATCAATTTGATGCTCAATCCCACGGCGGTGGCAGCCCGGTGGTATGTCTTTTGGAAAGACATCTTTGTACTCCTGCAAAATGTTAGTGACCGTAGGTGGCAAAGAAGAAGGTATATCCTCAAATGAAAACAAAGCTTCTTTGCAAATCAATGCATAGCAAACAGAATTACTAGCATCAAGTTCAGTCATATCAGATTTAGTAGCAAGGAAACAAGCACCTTTCAATTTAATTTCTTTCTTATTGTCATGAACAGATTTAGGTTCTTTCTTTTTATGTTGCTCAAGCTCTTTTGCTACAATCTGATTTTCGCTCTCAGTATTCTCCTGACTTTTCTCTTTTCTAGCTCTAGCAAGGTCATCTTTACCAATTTGTTCAGGAGTCATAGGATGTAACACAATTTTCTTTCCCTTGAACATGAGAGAGTATTGATTATTCTTATCATGATGTACACAATCAGTATCATATTGCCAAGGTCTTCCTAATAACATTGAACATGCTTGCATAGGAACAACGTCGCAATCAACATAAACATGGTATGAGCCCATAGAAAATGTACTCTCACCATACGGTTACCTTCAACTTACCACTGTTGTTGAACCATTGAATATGGTATGCGTGGGGATGGGTTTTGGTCGTCAAAGCAAGCTTCTCCACCATATCTATACTGGCCAAATTGTTGCAACTCCCACCATCAAATAATTATGCGATCGTATGCCTTGAAAACGCACTTGATTTGGAACAAATTATGGCGCTGATTTTGCTCAGCACAAGACACTTGAGCACTTAGTACGCGTTGCACTATAATGCTCAAATACTTGTCGGCATTTTCGTGCCAACATGTTCCTCCTCAGTCCTCATGGTCGGATTCATCATCATGTCCTGCAGGTCATTTGCAAGCATAGCATATGTTTCATCATCAAAATCACTAGCAGAAGAATACCCACCATCATCGCGTATAATCAATACACGCTTGCTTGGACAGTCCCGCATCATGTGTCCAAAGCCTTTGCAATGATGGCATTGAACGTCCTCGTTCGTCTTGTCGAAACAACCGAAGAGGAAGTTTTGCAGAAAGTTGTGGTGCTGATTTG